>MU376288.1:0-106935 GCA_022495205.1 Hypoxylon sp. FL1150 | reverse complement strand
AAAATATATTTATTTAATTTAAAAATATTTTAAAATTATAATTATAAATTAAATAAAAATATAAATATTAAAAAATATTTTAATAATTTTTATAAGGCATTTCAAAAAAATCATAACTAATAAAAATTTATATATATATATTTTTTTTTTAAAAATATATTTCTTAAATTTATATAAATTATATATATATATATATATATTTATATATTTATATATTTTACATATAAATTATAAAAAAAAAATATAAAATCATAAAAATAAATATATATATAAATATAATTTAAATAAAAATATTAAAATAAAAATTATATAATCTAAAAACTAATATATTTCATACTTATAATAACATATATATATAAAATATAAAGCCTTTTTAAATATACTTATAACTTATTTTTCTAATATAATTATTATGATATTCATAATTTACATTTTATTTTAACAATGTAATCCTTAGTATAGACCATTCGTTTGGTGTTAAGAAGCTCAACCACAACGTATTGAAAATTAGGGTTAGAAATAGGGTTACGCAGGATGGTGGGAAGAGCGTTATGGCGGAGTGAGATTGAGTGAGCTCATGTATTTCTAGGTTTCAATCAAATGCGCATATAGAATTGGGTATTATACAGTCTGTTTATCCTTAAAACTCAGACCGGCTATTCGTAAAAGTACACTAGTATTTTTATCTAATGAGCTAATTGCCTTCGCAACTCGTCCAAAGCAGCTTGCTTATGTGCCTGTAGATCAAGAGCGTCTATATGTTCAAACAGGACGCTCATCTCTATTGCCATTTTCTCTGCATCTATACCCACATCCAGATTTTGACCGCTAAATAGTTGGCCTGATGCCCTGCTAGTATCGATTACCTTCTGACACCTAGGTCTCCTTACCGCATCAAACGCCTTGAAGGCAGCCTCGAGCTCTGCAGTAGATGATATGATGCTCAACAGATTGCCGAGAATAAAGGCATCCTCAATGGCCAAGCCGCCACCGGCGCCCTGGTAAGGACTTGTCGTGTGCGCGGCGTCTCCAACGAGACATGCTCGGCCGTGTGAATACGTCGGTGTGGTCTTGTGCTCCCAAATGGAGTATCCTGCTGGGTTTTCTTGGTCTAGCATAATCTATAGATCCGTTAGCTTAAGGTGATAGGAAACGGGGCTAGCGATTTTAGGGGCTAAAAGGGGGTGGCTTTGACAGGTACCTAGGGTAAGCAAGCGCTAAATACCTTACCTCGACCATCTGCTTTGCGATCGGACCATCGAACCAACTCTTGTCAAGAACATTCTCCAAGACTTCTTTCGTGACCTTCCGCTTCCGATCCGGGGGAAAGTCCGTCTCAACGCACACTACGATGCACTGGACCATCGTCGCATCGTCGACAAGCGCGTGCATCATGAACCCCCCGTCCCCAACCCAGCAGTACTCACGATCGACCTCGAAGGATTTTTCGCCGAGCACGGCCTTGGCCTTGGCGACAGGTACCAGGTTTCTGCATTCCCACCCGCCTACCGGCGATGCGCCGTGTTCCTCGGCTCCTTGCAGGACGTGCTTCCGGACCGTGCTGAATATTCCGTCGGCGCCGATGACGGCGTCGAAGGTGGTAGCCGTGCCGTCCTCAAAAGTGATGTTTACGCCGGCATCGGTCTGCTCCAGCGAGGCGAGTTTCTTTGCGGTGTGGAGGATGTCGCTTGGGACTAGAGATAGGAGTGCCTTGAGCAGAGGGCCACGAGTCATCGCCAGCCCCGCATCGCCTTCGATGTCACAGACGAGGGCGCCCGCTTTTGGTCCCGAACCCTAAGAAGCATTAGTATAATAAGTTGTGACTATGAGGAGGACCATACAAACTATGACGATGCGAGATGCGCCTATGTCGACGGCTCCTGCATCATTCCTTAGCAGGTCGGTCGCGGAGGGAATTATCTCTTCTAGGGCTTGCAATGCGAGCTTGGATAGCCCGATGCCGAGGCCGCGCTCTGAAAACTCGGGGGCGGACTCGTAGACCCGGACGTCCACATGGGGGATTTTCCTCAAGGAGTTGGCAACAAGGGCACCAGCAAGGCCTCCGCCAATTACGGCTATGTGGATGGGACTAGTCATGTCAAAGATTTTGACTCAAGGGATGTGGTGCGGCACTTCAAGCTGCAAGTCCAATTTCCCTTCCTTCTTCCAAGTTTCAATGAGGAGATCGATATAGATGGAGACAAGGTTATCAAGGCATACCGCGAACTGTATTCAGTGCATTGATGAAACATGTGCAGCTTGGTAAGCTGCGTGTTGGTGTTGCTGATCTTGCATTGAAGTTGTATGGCCAACCCTATTTGCAGCAAGGGGCTGCAGGGCGAGTACCGTGTCGACTGGCAGGGATTGTGTACCAGTATATCGGGCTGGTTTCGAGCAATCCTACGGGTAGCCAAGCCGGAGTAGAAGGTTGTGGCACGACATCTAAAAATCTGCCGAGACAGCCTTTAACTCCAGCTATATGCACTGGTGCGGCGAGGCATAGTTCCATAAGGGCTTCGGAGAGCAAGATAGGCGACTTCCTCGGGCCAAGAATTACTGAAAAGGGACATAGAGGGGGTGATAGGTGCTTCTTACCCAATGTTACGAGACGGGTTGATGAGATATGCGATGACGAGGTAGCCTATGGCCGCCCACGTAGGATTATGGATCATGCCTCGCGGATATTGTCGATAAGCTGACTGCGAGAAGGCGGCACAGCAAAGGACCACGGGCCTTTAATCCAGATCCGCTTAAGGGAGATGCAGATGTAACTCTGCACGCGGGGGGCTCTACGGCTCAGCTGCAGTTACACAGTAAGCTCTAACCAATCCCCTCGCCAATGACATGCATGAACGAATAACTTCCTACGGGCGACACTAGGAGTTTATTAAGTGTCTAGTTTGCCTTATGCATCTTCCCGTTTGATATGGACCCAGCGAGTCGTCGATCGTCTTAACAAGAAAAAGGGGTTCCTCCCGTACGGGTTTCCCTACCAGCTAAGACACCCGCCCTCCACCGCGCCGAGGCATGCCACCTGAAGTATCACTCGACGTTCAATATGCATCCTTACGAGGCAAAGACCGATTTATCCAATCCAGCCGTACCATCGCAGGTCCCAGAGGCGTAGCAAATGCAACACATCCATGTGGTAACTTGCCTACCTAATTAAAGACACTTTAAACGTCGTTGCTTGGAAAAGGAACAGTGCTTATATATTACCCGCCAACCTGCCTGCCACGCTTCCAATTCTTGGTTACATGAGCATTGAAATCTGCCTCAACACTTTGCCGTCACCCAAATCCCAATACGACCGTCTCGCTGCATATGCGTGCTACTCTACTCTACGTCTCCACGCCGAAACCTCGAATCTTGCTTGTGAAACGACCTGTTGTAGTCGGGATCGACAGGAACCCTCCTGGAATAGGCCCAGCTCTCGATGGACTCCCACCTGGCGCACACGGATTGGGAGTTGGAGCGCACCGCGACTTGGTCAGCCTCGGGGGACTGCCAGTAGAACGACGAGATTGCCGTGTTGCCGTAACACATGATGGTTCGGCGTAAGGCTTCAAGGCAGTGGTCTTTCAGGAGTGATGTTAGCATCTGTTTGATTCTGAGGGTAGGAAAGCACACACCAAGGTGGTCTTCTAGATATATCGCTTCTCTGTGCGTTATATGGGGGTAGTAAGTATCCTTGTACACGTAGAGACGAAGTTGTCGCTAGAATGCGTTAGCTATAGCTCTTAATTTCATCCAGGAGTAACTCACGAGGCAGTGTAGCTCATGGTAAACACCGATGCTGGCAAGGTATCCGCCGTCCGTCAGCTCAGCTAGATCATCAAGCTCCTCGCCTGCTCTCTCGAGTTCCTCGCGACTTGCGTTGAAAAACGAGCCTGACATGTTGTTAGCATCGAGTCTTCACTCGGAATTTGATCCGCAAACCATTTATAATGTAGTCCCATGCTTCGTCCTGCTCGTCCGAGGGCGGGCCTCCGAACTTCTCATCCTTTCCGTAGCTTCCAGCTTTGGACTGCTGGATCTCGTATTCCATAAATTCTTGAATTGGTGCTTGGAGATGTGTTAACATAGGCTATATTCCTTGTAAGATAGGAGTTCTACATACACCATGAGTTCCCCTCAATGAGATGGTAACTTGCTGTCCCGGAGACGCGAGTCCATTGAGAACTTATGAGGGCAAGCAGGATAATATGAAGTATGAAGACATAGGCGCGGAAGAAAGTGGATGTTTTCACGACCTTGTCGGTCGCTCTTGGTTCCTCACGTTCGTAACCAAGGAGTTGGTCTGAAGATGTGTCAGACTCCAGATCAAGACTCGTCTCCTTGGTCAATGGGGAGTAGCTCAGAATAGCCATTATCAGGTGTCTATCTGAAGATGTTGGGAATGCGTCTGAGAAACCAAAGGTGGAGTGGAATGTTCTGAAAAGACCACGGGTATTTGAAAGATGGTGGAGGGTGAGAAAGGAAGCCGATTCCATATCCGCCAAGGCGGGTGCCCCTGACATCTACATGCTGACTAGACCGAGCGTGATTGAGCTAGGTGGCATGCTGCATCATTGCCGTCGTATAAGCCAACATATGATGGTGGCACCTAATCTATATGGCGGAATAGTAACTTTCCAGGTCGTATGCTAACGTAACATGGCCAATCATTACCTTATGGACTCGGACGAGACGTATTATCAGCAGCCGAAGAAAGAGGGCAGATAAATAAATCTGGCTTCCACCCGCTGTCTTGTTGAACTGTCTTCTAATCTCCACAGACACAGAGCCATCAAGAACACCAAGTTCCCCATCGAAAGCTTGAATTCTCCAGCCTTACGAGCAGCAAGTATGATCTCTATCAAGATATGGACCGCCCTGGCGGCACTGCTCATGTGCCTGGCAGTCGCTCAGCCCTTGCCTGCAGGTGAGATCAATCCCGCGAGTCCGTTCAGTAAGCTTTGTTCTGACACACGATAGACCTTGTCGCGCGAGAGAAGGCGGCCCTGGGAAATCTACCCACGCCGGAGCGAGTCAATATAATTGCCGCGCCCCACACTAACACCTTTGGTAAGACCCGCCCCGAGATCTGATCCTAAGATTCGATCCCGCAAGTCTAGATTCTAAGATGGGACAGTGGGAACTGAGGATGTAGAAGAAGATGCTTAAAGAGGCACGTTTACACTTTGAGAGCCTGGAGAGGAAGTGTGCAATTTATCATGTCGGCTGTCATGACGGAGAATAGTTCCTGTTTTATTGTATCTACCTGTTATGATAAACTCAATGGTTCTTTGGTCACGGAGAATATCGATTATTATGCATGTCAAACCTGGGAAACCTTTCTCCCTCGACATCTCTATATTGTGTTTAACGGGAGCAAAGCTTGATCAGTTGCTCCGCGTGCAACTCTCCCTTGCGTAAATTTGTCAGCCCGTAGGTACCTAAGCACGGGTTCATTGCAGGATGCTTGGGCGGCCAATAGGTGTCGCACATTTCAGATATATTAATGGATCAAAGCATCTACTGCGACCAGCTCATTACACTAGCACTCATAAGAGCGTGGGTGGCTCACTGTAGGATTGCATGAGGCAGGTAAACAGGTATGTTCGTGATGTCTCGATTTACTGTTGTAGGAAGCTGATACGGGTATCAACAGGGAGCCATACTATAGCACCGGGGGTTTGGATATATACGATTCTGAACGGAAATCAACTGCGGAATAATGAATAGGATAATATCATTGGGTGGAAAGCGTCGCCAAGAATTGTATATCCTGTATTGAAGACGTAAACAGCTAGATTACGCGAGGGCCGCGCGAAGCGGAAGGAGTGCCGTTGGTGTCAGGAGGCCCCCGCGAACGCATGGCAACGTAGAAATGTGGCAGAGTGGTACACATAATATCGATGTTACGCCATGATAGAGTGTAGAGTGTTGGCAACAACCTTCTCTGTCTTGGGTGGCAGCTGATTGGCCATGGCCTCTTCTGTCGCATTGTATACTGCCAAGCCGAGTCTCGAACGGCCGATGGCGCGGTGATTAGCACCAACCGCATGAGCCGGGGACTTGTATACAGGCCGGTCCTTTCCAGGAAGTCTGAAGAAATCGTCAGGAGAAGCCCACCACATATGAGTAACCAATTCAATATATGCACCTGGATCCTTCTTCAAGCAAGGTGGTGGCGTGGTCATTGCTTCATAGCAAGAGAGCCCCGGCTAATATGAGAGATTGAGAGAGAATTACGAGTATATACTCATATGTAAATACCTCGGTGTCGTGCAACGACGAGCTATAGAATCGCTACCAATTCCAACCGTCAATTTTCCATTGCTAACTCTCGAGTATCGCCGGTTACCTTAGCCGAAATGTCCGACGACAGTTATGATTCCGGCTACGACCACGGCTATTGGCAAACGCCAGGCCATGTCGTCGCTGCTGGGATTGGGCTGTCCTTCCTGGATATCGTCGCTGTTGCCATGAGGTTCGCAGCACGAAAGAGCCAACGGCAACCCCTGAAGGCGGACGACTGGCTCCTAATACCCGCGACGGTGTGTACATCGATATCACTTCTACGTAGCCACATCGGAACTAATTCGTTATAATAGCTCCTAACATTGGGCATCGGCATTGCCATGACTTACGGAGTCTCGAAGCAGGCTCTTGCTTATCCTTACGTGATCCCGCCGGACGCGCCCGAAGACATTCTGGCAGCCGCGTCCGAGCAGATCAGCATCGAGGGAGGAGTATGTGAAATCATCATAGTAAAGTATTCCTATGCTGACGTCAACGTTAGATTCAATGGGCGTATACTCTTATGCTTCCACTAGCCTTGGGCTGCACTAAAGCCAGCTTCCTTTTCTTCTACAGACGAATCTTCGCGGTCGACCGGATGGGCAAGACCAGCATGCTCCTTATCGGAATGATCGTGCTTATCACACTTTGGTCCATTGGCTTCTTTCTCACGTTCTTATTTATGTGTCGGCTCGACTTTTGGGCGCTGTGGACCACAGCTAGAGCTATTATTGACCACTGCATCTCCGACACGAACCCGAACTTCTCTCTTGCTATTTCGGATGTCATTACCGACGTGATCATTTTGATTATACCTATTCCCTTGGTAGGCTATTAGCCCCAGATAGTTGCTGTCTAGCACTAACACGTCATCCAGATTTGGCGCTTGAACCTGACGCGGGCCAAAAAAATTGCTGTTACTGCCGTGTTTCTGTTTGGAACAATGTAAGTGGTGTGTTAAAGTCATTGGGACATAAATCACCAGCTAATGATGAGCAGAACGGTTGCAGCCTCCCTGACCCGTACTGTTTTGACTGCGCAGATTCTAACAGTTGGCTACACCGACGACGTTGACCCTATTCGTAAGTACTCCTACTGAGTAGTTCCAGCCCCTCTAAGGATGTTCCTAACTCTTCTTTAGTTCTCGTAACATCCTTCATCTACTGGGGCATGGTCGAAAGCGGCGTTGCCATTTTCGTCGCTTGCCTACCCACCCTCTGGATCTACAGCAAGGGATCGTCGTGGACGCCCCTCGTCAAGGTCGCAAGAAGCATCGCCAGCTCCAGCATCTCTAGTCTACGCCTCCTCACGACGAGACGAAGCAAGGAAAGCATCCGTATCGACAACACTTTCGACAACACTGAATACATCCGAAAACGCAGTGTGTCGACCCCTTCGGACTCGAGGTCGGTGAATATTCAAAGAGTGCAAAGTAACAACATCAACACGGCTCAAGAGACGTATCCGTTGAAGAATATCACGGTTACGCGAGCATGATGGTCAGCATTGTTCGAAATTGGAATTGTATGATGCTAAGAAAAAGCTAAGCGACGGAGTTGCGGCGTTGAGCAGTTGCTTTTCCTTTCACTCCCTAGGGGCATCTTAACCGCGTGTCTCTTAACTGTACAACATATTATTTCGTTAAATCTTACTGTACTAAGTAAAACACAGCAAATCAAACCATCAGCACCCCAAGGACACAAGCGTAATTTGTCTGCTAAGGGGACTTCCTGTAAGGCACGTATCATAATTAACTACATGCGCCATGTCGCCGAGAGTGGACCGCCAACACCGAGATATGTTAGCCGTATGGACAATCAGCGCTGTACCCCAGTCCGACAAGTCTACATTAAGTAAAGAGAACATACCTAACCTACTTGGCGGATGACTACTTCTTACCTAGAAACTTCGGATAGTCTGGAAGGGTATCTGATTATCAAGCTGATGCCAAAATATGCCAAACAAAAGTCCACTTCCATATTATTCCATATAACAGCTTCACACATCAGTCAATCTAAAAATGTGCTGTTAAATCTCAATTAGGGGGCATGTTTTCGGTTCCATGCTGTCTTCTACAGGAAAGATCGAGTGTAGCTAGCCCTTGTTTGAGAAAATACTTTAAGGGGAAGACCTCTCGAACATACTGACGTTGGACGATAATATGAGATATTATATTGAGTCTCTTCTAGTTAGTATAATATGCTCTTGCAAAGTCAAACTTCACGTTTCACGGAATATGTGCAAATCTACCGGAGTGGTGGATGCAGGGAGACCTCCTTTTATGTGTACAAGCTGAGACTTGGAAGCTTCTGCTATTAATGTTCATCAATAGAGAATACTCTAAACTAGACCCGTGCAGAAATATCTTGTTTTAGGGTCTGATAAGATATGAGTGGGGACGCTAATTCTCAGTGAAATGTTTTCATTCATATACGTCAAAATTGAGAAGACCATCACGTACGACCATAGGATCTAGAGAACTCGGGATCCCGTCCGCTCTCCCATAGATAAGCTAGATACCGCCAGATCAGTAGTTGGGTCGGTGACGACCAGCGAATCCCTGATGTTGTACGTTTTCTACTTTTGCCCCTTTTGCAGTGGGGTGACATGAGGGAACACTTCTTTTGATATGGAGCCGCTAAGATTTTGGTTAGTTTCCTCAACATCCAAGTCAAATGACGATTTGGGGCTTGTCTGGATGAACTCCTAGCGTATAAAAAAGGTCGTTGAATCCATGAGCTCCTCGCAGTATAGTTCATCCACCATCTCTCCAGCCATGATGCCGCTCACGTATGATGCGCCGATGAGGAAGTAGGTTGGCTTCTCGACGCCCTTTATTTGTATAGTTTCAGTTCCTGGACGCAATACGAATGGAACAGGTGATCCGAAGAGAATAGCAATAACGTCCCCCTTACGACTGTTGGGAACACAGGTACCCACGAACCCATTTTTCGTAGTGAAAAACGACCGCCCCCCAACATTTGTCGCGAGACACTTTATATACTCGCTTTGCTGGTTATGCCTTAATTTCAATTTCCAGCCGTCTCCCCCCGCAAGGTCGTTCAATAGGTCCGCGTACATGGCTTCGTAGGACGGTGGAGCTGGGTCATAACCTGACATATGGCGTTTGTTCGAAATTAAAGTTTTCCATAGAGGCTCTTCCTTCCTGAATTGCTCCATCAATGGCCTTATCGATAGTTCAAATAGACAGGGCCTCTGCCTTGCGGCTTCGGCGAGAGACTCGATTTGACCAAGTTGATCAAGGTATGATTCGAGGGTTGTTCCGAGACACACCACCTCCTCGATCGTGTCCACGAAAAGCCCTTCTACTTGCAGCGTCCTCTCGTCCTCCAGCCGTCTCCCATTATCACAACCGGCACCGGGTCCCGAAGCACTAATGTGTGCCGGTGGGTGAAATTTAGTCCCGACTGGCTGTACTATCTTGGAGCCTCCCTGCCTAGAAAAGTCTGGGACCCAGGATGGAAGTGGAGGTTGTGGAATTGTTGACAGTAGACTGGGAATTATAGGGGCGGGGGCCGAAACCCCTGGTAGAGACAAACCCGATAGGAAGTAGGGCCCTTCTCCCTGAGCGAAGATATGGGCGACGGCATCCGCGTAGACTGCCGCGGTCGGTTTGCGGTAGTCGACAACGATGGAGTCCCGGGAGCTTGGCGAGTCGGATCTGTCGGGTTTCAACATACCAAGGAGCGCGTAGACCCTGTCCCTCGGGTCGGTAGCTTCCGAGCTCCTCGAGATTAACAACAGCTTTCGCAAGCTCTCGCCGCCTTGTGATTTCATCGCCCCGTAGAGCTCATCGAGCATGTCAATTTTCCATTTGGCAAGTATCTCGATATCCTCTTCTTCCTCTTCAGGCACGTCTCCGACGCCCCCATTTCCCTTTGAGTCTGGTCTTGAGGTGCTGTGACCGTCGTCACTCCGCAGCTTGCGTCGCACCATGCCGATATCTGTGAATATCTCCTTTGCGACAAACCCGCACGCCTTCATTAGCGTCGACCAAGATACGGACCTGCGTCCGCAGACTACCAGCGGATCTTGCTTGGCCATCGCCAGCTCTTGGATGATCCAGACGCGCGAGAACCAGGGTCGCTGATCGACCAGCCCATTAAAGAAGCGGCTGCATAGGCGCATCGCATCCTTATCCTCTTCACCACCTCTATGGTGAGTTCGAGTAGCGAGCAGCGGGAGCGTATCGAATACGGGGTTCGTCTCATCGTCCTCTTCTCCGATCCATATGATTACACGTTTAGCCGACGCGTAGATGTCGCGCATCATGGAAACCTGCTGCGATCGCTCGTCTAGGTCCGCCTGGTTGATACATATGGCATCCACCCATAGCGCGATCGAACCGGTTGCTCCAGCAGGGGGTCGAAGAGACCGCAGAGCCGCCAGCAAATTCGTCGTTACCGGAAAATCGCATCCATCAACACCAATAATGTTCTCTGGGTTTCTCGCACTCTCAGGATCGCCCCATACATACGAGAGCGCATTGTAGATGGGGTCGGAGTCGAGACTTTGGATGCTTACACTGACTCCAAGCGGTTCGTCAACGTTGCCGGGGGAAAGTATTAGGACCCTAATCTCCTGAAGGTTTGAGTCGAGCTCGCTGTAGCCAAACGCTTTCGAAGGCATATCTGAGGTCCAACGTCGGGAATGACTCCCGCGGCATGAGGCCTATACTAGGTAATGTTATGGAATGAAGGTCGGTTTTAAGGGGTGCCCTCCGCGCAGGCCATGTCTACCAGCCGGCGATTTTTCTATTGCAGCCAAGTCCAAAATCTTGCTTCGACTTCCAGGAGACGCTAACCGTATTTTGGCAACTTGCCTAGTCGACGACGTGATTGGTCCTAGAAGCGATTGCATTTTCTTGGTTGGTGTTCCTTTACCCGCTGGATCGTGCATGTAGCGAGGTGCCTGAACACCATCGTAAACGACTCACCAGCTCACTCGGTGATTCCTTACGAGACAGTGACATCTAGGCCGATTTCGACTCCTTGAAACGATGCTGCAACGAAGCATCGGACATGATTTGACATCTCTTGCAATATATACAGCACGAGAACATATAATGGATTTAGAAAGTGAAATCAAAAGCCTGAACACCGCCAGACATTTAAATGATTCGAAGGGCAGCCTGGATATGTTTCCAGACCATAGGAAGGTCACCCAGCATCAGCCGTGGAATATCAATCGATCGCGCTTCATAGTGTACGGAATGATTAGCCTCCTATCATCGAATGCTAACTAAGGCCATAGAAACAGCCCTGCGACGCACGGGCGGATAGCCAGTCAAGATCACCTTGCAGAGGTGTTCAATATACGCCAGCTTGTATCGAATAGCAATCTCGGCGTACGCCTTGTTCGGTTGTTCGTCAGAGTGGGTTATGGATGGACGACAAGAGGAAGCAAGCAGGAAGCCCCTCCGCAGATCGCTGCTCGTCGAGTACCCAGTTCTTCCGCATGTAATCACGGTCCTCGGAAGATTCCTGCTTTACAGGAACTATATAATACAGGAAGACGGCTTTGACGTTTTCAGCGATACGTTAGCTTCCGACTCGATTTGCAAGGTAAAAGACATGTAAACCTATAATAATCGAATGGAAAATGTTCCCTGCCTACCTAAGGTACTAGAGATCTTAGAAAAGTTGCCAAACGCTCATGTTCGAATGCACAGGGAAAGCTTTTCGAAGCTAGCAGCGTGGTCTCATGTCGGCTTACGATATAGTGCTGCTAGGTCCGATTTGTAGATTGACGGCCTGGTTCTTCCCTGTTAATATCGTGTTTGGCGCTGCTTTACCGGGTAGTTTAGTTGTCCGCACGTAATTTATTAGTCCGTTTAACTTTCGGCTCACGGGCTACATGAAAATGAACTTGCCGTTTCATTTTGGTTGGTATGAAAAGAAAGGCCATTTTGGAAAATCGACTTTCCAAAACATGCCCCTTGAGTAGCTCCAAGGTAGGTTAGACGAGATTACTTTCCTTACGGTACACCCACTACACCAATCTTTACTACGACGATATCATGATGTAGCAATGTATTCAATTTGCTAGGGAAGCGAAAAATGATAATGCATTGTTGCGGCACAGCAACAGGGACTGACCTTCCAGACCACCATCGTCGTGATCGTCAAAACTTGCTCCTAGCAAAAGTAATGACCGGGGTGGGTATTCCGTACAGTGTTAAGAACACCGTGTTCTTGCTCTCTCTTAACCGTGGTACGAAATCGCACTCTCCTCGTCAATCTCCTTGAACACATCACTAAAGGCGGCCGCTACGTCCTCGGGAAGCGGCCCCTGCTCATACGCGTCGATGTTCGAATCGAGCTGCTTCAGGTTAGAAACACCAAGAATGATGGAATCCCCTTGCGCCTTGTCGAGGATGCTGTGGTACGCCGCCCACCGAAGCGCCGCAGCGTGCCCGCTAATTCCGTACTTCGACGCAGCTGCGGTCGCCTTATCCGCCGCGGCCATGATAGCCGGCTTTATGTAAAACTGCGCATACAAGCTTCCCACCCAGGTCTGTACGCGAGGAAGGTTAGCTGAACTCTCTAAGCCGGAAATCTAAGCGGGTTCGTCACGCACCGACTTGTCAAAGCGCCCGCCTGCCGCGGGGTTCTTGGCGCTGCCGGAAAAGAAGCCGCCCGCCGCGGCACTCCACGCGTAGAAGGCGATCCCGTTCTTTCGCAAGACGGGGAAGAGGTCCTTCTCGCCGCTTCGGACGATGGCGTTATACTGCCCTTGATAGACGCTGGGCTTCACAAGCCCACGCTCCTCGCATATGTCCAGGAACTGCTGCACTTCCTGGGCCGTGTAGTTGGAGAGGCCCCAGTGCTTGATCTTGCCCTCCTTGTGGGCCTGGTCCATGGCCTCGCAGGCCTCCTCGAACTTGGTCGTCCGTTCGGGCATGTGCAGGTACTCGACATTGATCTGCTTGATCTTGAGCGCGTCAAGCGAGATGTCAATCTCTTCGAGAATCTTGGCTTTCTTGTGGTCGCCTGGCTGCGCTGACATAACCTTGGTGTCTATGGTGAATTTGTCTCCGGCGCCGGCGGCTCCGAGTCTGGGCTCGGAAGTTCCAGGCGCGTGGGGCGAGTATCCGCGTGCGGTATCGAGATGGGAATAACCCCGCGCGGCGAAGGCGTTAAGAAGACCATTTACTTCTTCCGGGCTGTCAAAGCGTGCCATGGAATCCACGGACTTGTCTCCCACCTATGTTACACAATTTAAGTCTTGGATATATCATCAGCGGAATGTCGTGGCTGAGCCAACTTACACTTGACACACCAAGGATCAAGTGGGGGGCCGGTTTTCCAGTAGCCGCCATTGTGTCAGGTCGTATACGGGAAATAGCTAAAAGACAAGTTATTATTAGGAGCGCCGAATAAGAGAAATTGTAATTGTTCTGGTTCGATTTAATTACTAGATCTTTGCGAGTTCGAAGAGGCCCTTATATACTATGTAAGCTAACACTATCCATGCGGCTAGCGTCCTTCCTAAGAACCCCTCAACTTCTCTGGGTGTTGTCGTCGTCATGGGTATAGTTGTAGTTAACCCTCACGGGTTATCCAAGTAACCACTACGGGTATTCAAGGCCCAAGGCCGGGTTAGCCGATCATCTACTTACTACTATGTATATAGACGGATAGATTACCCTCACGGGTTATCCAAGCGCTCGCTGTGGGTACTCAGAGCCGAAGGCCGGGTTAGCCAACCATCCACTTTGACGGATAGATTAATTCGAACTTACTACCCATAAGATTTGTAAGCGGAGCATTCGTGGCAGGGGAGGTCCTGCCCAAGCGGTGACAAAAAGATTTGCACACTTTTCGCATAGGCGTCCACCAAAGGCGTGCAATTATTTTTCTTTTCAACGACCTCAGCTGCTTTCGGCCCAAAATAGCCGCCGAGCGATCATTGGGTAGTCTACGATTAAGGCTACATAGACTTTCGTAATAGACATGCAACTCTCCTAGATAAACCCAACTAATAGGCTGCTTTCGTGTACAGAAGGATATTTATACAAATGAAGCTAAAGCTGGTTTGCCAACGAACGTGTTAGGGAATGTATCAAACGACCATGACAGGTTGTAGAGAACGGAGTTGCGGTGATAAGGGAGTTTTCAGGCACCGGGCAGCTTGACACCAATCTCCATAATAGCGTGCAAATCCTCCGCGGACGATTCCTCTTGCTCCTTCTCCACTTCTTCCATCCTAGTCCACCAATATATTTCCATGAACTGGCTTAGTGGAATCTTCAGCTCACGGAACTTCGCGTTAAACTCTTTCATGAGAGTCTCCAATAGCGCTGCCAGATGTCGGTCTTCCTCGCGCACTTCGTCGACTTCTTTCGGATCCATAAGTATAAGCCGACTGTACTCCGTACTCCAAGTTAGGCGGTGTGAATAGTCGCAGCATGTATGTTTCATACCAAGCATAGAAAACGTCACAACGCGGATCACGTCGGACGCCATCTCGTAGGAATGATCCTCAGATGCCGCTTGGTCAACCAGCTTGACACTATAAATGAGGCGAAGGAATTCGCGTCTCACCTCTTTATCGGTATATGGGTTGTTACCAATAGATAAACAGCGACGGACATCAGAGGCGAGATGATTTGAGCAACCAAGGGAGAACTTTGAGGCTATAGTGCACCCTAAGCTTTCAGTTGTGCAGTAACATGTACAAAGGCCTGGTATATCACTGTCTTCAAGCAGTCTTGATAGCTGATGCATACTCTGTTTGGACACCTTGATTGCGCGAAATCTGTCTGAGGCATTGATTCCTAGTTCGTGCATCAGGAAGTGAATTGTCGGGTAAGCTGGCCGCATATCAGCTGCATCAAAGTATTCATGAGATATAGGAAACGGGGCGTAAAGATCAGCACCGTGATCCTCGAACCAACAGATCATTTCCAATACTTCAGAGGGGGAGTATAGCCTGTAGTTATGGGTAATTAGTGGATGACACCCACGAAATGCTTCATTACTCTCATGAAACCCAGCATCATAAAGTTTCTGGGCTACCAGAGGAGTGAGGCATCTGAAACGGTGGTATACAGAGCCCGGTAGTATGCCATCGTAAACAAGGGGCAATGAAATGCCTTGTCGCATCAAAGCTTCGGCAACATCGAAAGCTTTACTATCGAGTAACACACCCTCCTGTAGGCCGAGCCTCTCGATCACACCTATAGGGAGCTTAGGCAATGCGAGTCGCAGTAGAGCCCTATCATGCCGCGCTGCGGTTTCAGCCATGGTACATGCGATCGCCTCAGCTCGTGCTCTATCTTCCATCTGGAAGATAAAGTAAGGAAGGTCGGGCACGACTCTTGAACCTGCGCTAAGCAACAGTTCAACAGAATCAGCCTCTTTCACCTCTATAGCGTAATCAAGGGCTAACTGTTGGTACTCGTTTCGGATGTTGATTAACGATGCAATTCCTTCGCCAGCGTGCTCAACCAGAATCTCAAGACCTCTAGGCCAGTTCGCGCTCAAATGCAGTAAAGTTAGCCCGTTGATGCCGCGTTCTGTTATAACTGAGTGGCCACTGCGAAGAAGACGTATGACCTCGCACTCATTGCGGTGGAGTACAGCATGGCACAACTCGGTATAGCCAAGAGCTAGAATAGTCAGTGATTGCCCTTAATTCCGTGACTGCGTAGGCCGAGGGCGTACACTCGTAGAGCTCGGGAATTCTCAATCTTAGAATCCATGCAGTGTTGTGATAAGACGGCGACGGAACGGGAAGTTCCAAATCCAGAAATTTGCCGATCAAAAGGGAGAGACCATCGCAGTAACCGTCATTGACCGGAGTCTGTAAGAGTATCCCGAGAGCACTCCTACATTTCTCTTAGCCTCTGGGTAGCATTTTGCATTTTAATATCGATTTACCTACCCACCCACAAAGTCGCTTGCATCAACCGGCACGCCCATTAGTACCAAAGCAGGTAGGAACTGAACAGCGACTGCCATTTTTTCAACATCCGTGGAGAAGAAATATAACGACCTAGTAAATAGCTATCAAGGTAGTTAGGAATCACTATGAGAATTGTTTTTAGGTAAAGTCACAAAAATAAAATCTCGCAGGTAGACTGACGCATAGCAAGTTTCGGCCATCCTGCGTTACATCTGTCGGCCATCCATTCCCGCTGGAAAAGATCTGATTTAATTCGATCAAAATGCTCCGGAAGTGCCTCTCCAGGTCGTGGCGGGAAGTAAACCATGTCTTCTCAACAATTAGCCGCAGGGCTCTGAAAGCAGGAGCATCATCAGGTACTATTGCTCGCAATGTAAGATTGCGATGGATTCGCATATCTCGCCACCCTACCAACTGAGAATAGTCAACTTTCAATTTTCCGGTAATTTGGCGATTGAAAACACGGAAGCTAGTCGTAAAGGACCATCTCTTGCGATTGCTTAAAGTGAATATGCAACCTTGTTTGTGCTGCGGGAACAAACCCGTCCGTCGCATCGGCGGGCAGTCGCATAGAGAATCGATAATAGTCGATGTGACAACCTGCGGTGACTTGTGTCCACGGAGGGTTCGCCTCGGGGTGGATTCCCTAATAGAAGTCGGATTATTATAAGATGTACATCCGAATTCGTGCGTCTGGGAGAAGAAGTTCTGCATTTGCTTTAGTTGGAGTTGAAGTGCTTGATCCACATGATTCTTAATTAGTACTGTCTGGCTATTTTGGCTTTCGCCAAGTAAAGCAACTTGACCAGATAACACACCCAAGCCGTCATTCATCGACGCCGTGATACTTTTCTCGGTGTTTCCAACACATTGCTGGAACGATGATTTCAACAGGACAGCCTCATCACGTAATGTGGCAGTTACCACCTGCTCCGTGCTGGATATGAAGGATTCGAGTTGTATTCTCGTCGACTCTACAGCCTGCACAATCTTCGTAGATTCGGAAGCCGCGTCACTTCGTAAAGCCCGCGTTAGATCACTGTATGGAAATCATCAGTAGAGAACTTCAGCATGTGTACGAAACGTACAGGTTAATTAGTTGCAAATATCCCAGTAACTCAATGTTAAACGCCCGTAGTTGAGATCGAAGATGGTCAAACTCATCTTTGTCGAAGGGGTACTTCAAGCGGCGTGCAAGTCTCCGACCACGCTGTCTGAGATCACTGCTTGGTTGCGGTTGTATGTACTTGGTGCTTAACTGCTTGAAGTCCAATAAGCAAGCATCGCACGCGTCTCGACATTTTTGTAATGAGCCATCAATGTCAGT
Organism: Hypoxylon sp. FL1150; assembly: GCA_022495205.1. Classification (NCBI taxonomy): domain Eukaryota; kingdom Fungi; phylum Ascomycota; class Sordariomycetes; order Xylariales; family Hypoxylaceae; genus Hypoxylon; species Hypoxylon sp. FL1150. Next base: position 89,393 of record MU376288.1, on the reverse strand, counting down.
GCTTGGCCTTTGTGGCCCAGAGGTTCGGGCGTTGATGAGATTCAGGAAAGATTCAAGCTCTTGAGCATGTTGTGCGAGCTGCGTAAGATCTGTGCCTTGGGTCCTGTACACTTTACAGTATCGTATGAGCCCACCCGAAACTGTGAGGCCTAGTGAGACAAATCCAGCCGCGCCGGCGGTTATGGATAACGGATCCATGAAGACGTTTGTGGGATGAAAATAAAAAAGAGGAAAGAAATGAACGAACGTCCTACATACCTAAGAAGGTTACGAATTTGTTTTATGCTTACATGTCTAAGCCCCCTTATCATATACCCCTCTTCATGTTCTCATACGATTCGATGATTAGCTGCAAATACTATGCTGTGTAACATTGGGCTGTACGGCAAGGCATCCTAACGCCTGGATTCCAGGAAGGGCATTTGAGGACTCTTACTATGGCAGGGCATAAAACGCCGTTGTAAGTTATCTACCTACTTATCGGTGAATGTGAAGGCTGAGGTTTACCGAACGAGCGTCGGCTATATAATACGCGTAGGCATTATTAGCTTCGATTTAGAGAAATACTCAAGGCAGAAAGTTAAACAATTTCTCAGTCACTAGCCATTAATTGACGTCATGACTTTCCTGCTCAGGTTATTTTCACGATTTGCAATTTAATGAAAAAAAGAAAAATCTAGCTGTAACCTTTTGATGCCTTCATATCATTTAACCCAATGTTTCTTTCCATACCCCTCTCGCGGATTTCAAGAATGAGTAACAGATCCATGTCGACGTCAGGCTCACTCCAAGCTGCAGCAGCCCCTAGCTCAGCCCCTCTGCAGCCCAATGCAGCACCACGCCACCGCCACGCCCGCCGCGATAATCACAAGCCGAGATCCAACGTACCAGAGGCAGAAGAGACGTATTACGTTCTTTCTCTCCAAACAGACCCCAAGCACCACCAAACCATGTGCGCACTACGTGAGCGATACTTCCCCCCAGCGCTGTTACGTGTCGCCGCGCATATATCGCTCTTCCGCGCACTACCCGAGTCTGCTCTACCCTCCCTCAGGACCGACATCGCAGCAGTCGCGGGCCGGACGACAACCTTCGGAATTCGAGCGGTGGGTCCGCCGATCCGGATGGGGCGCGGCGGAGTGGGAGTCTCCGTAGTGGGTTTGGAGCCGGCAGAGGGCATCGTCAAGGAATTACAGCAGAAATGGCACGACGTGCTGAGTCGACAGGACCACGGTGCTTTCAGAGGGCATTATACGCTGATGAATAAAGTCGATGACCCGGAGAAAGTAGAAAAGTGCTTCGAGGAGGTGCGCCAAGAGTTGGAGCCGCACGGTGTACCGGGCACGGCGCTGGGGTTGAGTCTCTGGAGGTACGATAAAGGCTGGTGGCGCCACGAGCATGATTACGCATTTTCTGGGGCGGGGGATGGTGGTCAGTGAAATACGGGTTGTATTAGGGACGGCGGCCTGCGCTTTGTTTTAGCCATTTCACAAATAGATTTCACGCTCAAAGACTCGTTCATGGGCGGAAACATCGGTTATAATATAAAATCTCAAAAAAGGCCCTAGATTATTAATATGTCTTTGAATGGATAAATTCTCTCTACGGAATACTTCTGTTATGTTTCAATTGGTGTTCTGGATACCTTAGGTTAGGTAAGTTTTAGCGCCGGCGACTTTCGGTAGCACACGGAAGTCTCTCGGTGCGGGGCCCCGGAATCATATGCAAATCTCCAAACTGCCGATATGTTACACAACGTCCTATCAAGACATACAACAAGTATTAATATGTTGAAATTGCTCAAGTGTTTTATTTTCTTATGACTTGGCCATAAACTTCTCGTGATACCGTTTCACTTGTCAGCGATTACTTGAAGCGTAGGAAGAAAGTCTCCGATGTATGTCTCCGAGAATATGCCACCAGCAAATGGAGGTCAGTGGCGCAAACATGGAAACAAAATTCTCGAACCACTTTCGGGGCCTTTTAAAATGGATATAGAATATATAAAAGCTCTCTAATCGTGTTCAAAATACCTAATCCAACTCTTGCCCATTAACCAAATCAACATTCGCGAACAACAACCTCGTAACTTACCTACCTAGGTAGGTACCTAGGTAATCTACACCACGAACAAAATACCCATCCAAAACACCACCATGGCCACCGCACCCATAGTAGACGTCCTGATCCTCGGCGGCGGCCCCGCCGGCCTCGCCTGCGCCGGAGGTCTCGCACGACAACTACATACGGCCATCGTCTTCAGCCACAACGTGTACCGGAACGCGCGCGCGCGGCACATGCACAACGTAGTAGGGTGGGACCACGTAGACTCGTCGACGCTCCGCGCCAAGGCGCGCTCCGACATCTCGTCGCGGTACCCGTCAATCCTGTTCCGCGACGTCCAGGTGCGGAGCGTAAAGAAGCTGGCCGACGACGCGCGGGGGCGGAACCGGTTCGAGGCCGTCGACGCCGAGGGCACGACGTACCTGGGCAGAAAGGTCGTGCTGGCGACGGGGGTGGCGGATGTCATGCCGGATAGCCCGAAGGGGTATGCGGATTTGTGGGGGTATGGGATGTAAGTTTTTTTCCCCTTTTCCTTGTTTTCTACCCTAGCCCCCCTTTTCATACCCTAACTTGCTGACACGGATAGCTTCCACTGCCTTTTCTGCCATGGCTTCGAGGAGCGTGGTGCCAGCTCGGCGGGTGTTCTCGCAGTAGGTCCTTTATTAGGCGGCTCGAGAGACGACGCCGCGCCGCTCTTCGCGCCCGGGATATCGCGCATGGCCAACCGTCTCGCTGGCTCCGTCACGGTGTACACGGATGGCAACAAAGAGCTAGGATCGCGCATCCGCGCCCAGTTAAAGAGCAAGAACAAATTCCACGTAGAAAATCGCCGTGTCGTACGCCTCAGCAAGGATCCGGACGTCGAGGGCGAAGCGGGCGTGCTAGTCACACTGGAGGATGGGACGGTAAATAAGGAGGGCTTTTTAGTAAGTCTTTCCCCCTCCTCGGTCTTCCTCAGGCCACAAAAAATTTCGTTATTCAGGATCAGCTTTTGACAGAAATAGGCCCACGTTCCAGCCTTCAAGCTCAATGGACCCTTCGCAAAGGACTTGGGTGTTACGCTCACGCCGCAGGGTCGTATAGACGTGCAGCCGCCGTTCTATACCACGGACGTCCCGGGCGTATACGCCGCGGGCGATTGCGCTTCCATGATGAACGCGGTTCCGATGGCGACTATGATGGGGAGCTGTGTGGCTGCTGGGCTAGCGCACACGCTGCAAGCGGAAGATGATATAGAGGACTGAGGCTGTAAATATCTAAGGATATAGTTAAATCATACCTTCGGAGGTACCTAAGTACGTAATGATACAAGCTAGAAGCTACGGGAAGGTGTTAAGAGGATAGTCATCGACACTCTTTCATAGTTCCGCCAGTATTCCCCATATAGGAGTTACAAATAGCGCATGCCTACTTGAGACATTGCGATCAGAGCAAATGTTCGCACTCGCGCCGCCGGTCGATGAGCCCATCATCGTCATGGGTCAACGTTACGAGATACGACGTGGCCAGTCGGTATTAATCATAGTCCCGACACTCCACCGAGCACCGAGATCCCGCCGTGTCGCTGATGAGTTTAGGCCCGACACGCCTTCACGCGATTCGGCAACGGGGTTCGCGGTTGCGTCGGGAGCGAGTTTCCCATGCAGGGGCGGCCGCAATCCTTTTCCAAAAATCCAACTTCTCTCTAGCTGGCGGGTCCGGACTACGAGCTTCGATACTAGGCAAACGTCAATCGCAGGCAAAAGAAATCCACTTATATGTGACCACCTGCAATAGGGAGATGATGCCTCTTATTGCATCACGGTCCGTCAGCTCCTAGGGGGTAAAACATCTCATTATCTGGGGAAATTGAAAGTATATAGAATGATCTAGTGTGCTCGAGTGAAACGCAAAGCTCGCTTCGGCAGATATCATGATATGAAGGCGGCAGCGATGTTTTACGACACCGATATCCATAACAACAATCCGCGTAGAGGCCTCCAGGGGTTCCTGGCAGAGATTGTAGAAGATGTAGATGTAGATAAGGCCGATCGAAGAGTTTTTTATATATGGCGGTCCTACCGATGATAGGAATCTGGCAGTAGATATTCAATATTGATTGTTCCAGACACTGGAAATTCAGTATGAAATGCTGAGCTCAACGAGCTCACACCAACCCCTGCTTTCCAGCTTTCCAATCGGCGCTATGACGTGCGTAGGCATTCTTAGCTGAGCTGATCTTAGAAAAGTAACGAATACTTCCTTGCTACCTATCACCAACAAACTTTAGCTGATAGCTGATAGCGCGCTTTGAAACTCAGGATGAGCTGCCGTCGATGCCGTGCAGTATTCCAGGCCTAAGCCATCCGCGGCTCGGCTAGGACGTACGAGCTGCGCTGCGGCTCGCAGGACCTGATATCCGGGCTCAAGAACGCGTGTTGGTGGTGCGCCAAGGTCATGCAGAACCCGACGGCGGTACTGCACCCGCACAAAGGCGTAGAAGACTACCACGAGTTCTGCACCCGGTATCCCGACTTCCGCACTTCGGTCTTGCACGAGATCGACACGTGGCGAATCGAGTGCCGGTCGCAGTACATGGCCGCCCCCGCCGCCGGCGCGTGGCCGTACGACGACGACGGGTGCGTCTCCCGGGTCCGCGAGGTCAAGGGGGGCACGGAGGCCTTCTATGAGCAGTGCAGGAGGACGAGGGCCAGCACCGACTCTGCCAAGTCGTTCGCGTTCGTCACACAGCTGGATCAACTCGCTGTTAAGTGCCGGAGAAACCGCCAAGTGTCCTACCTTCCACATAAACCCAGCGACATTATAACCAACCGTCCTCCCAACCCACCAGTACACCATCCAAGGCTCGCGCGACAACCGGCGCCAGGAGAGCAGCCAAATGCGCCAGGTATACCAGCACGGGGCTCTTCAACATCGAAGTCACATTTCCCAAGGAACTGCTCGCACCCGCTATTCTCGCGGCGGGGCCACTGAAGCAAGCCGTGGACAGCCGAAACAACAAGGGCCAGTTCCACCGCCACCTGTGGACGGAAGGAGGCAGACGACGACAACGGGTTCTGGGACGTGGGGGACGCTTCGCCGAGGCCGAAACGTCGTGTACCGGCGGGGGTGGGTAGCTGCTGGAGCCGCTTTTGTCGCTCGCGGCCGCCACGCGCGAGGCCTACTCCCGAGTCGTTGCCGACGGTTGGTCAACGTATCGACGACGCCGGTTGGGTCGGACGAATACGGTGGGATATGGGATGCGCGGTTGACGCTGGAGGGATACGTATATCGTATATCCTTTATTTCGAAAGAGCCAACCTACTTCTAATGAAGGAACTTCGTAATGTCGTGTTAAAACTGCAGTAGGTGAATTATTCCCATCTTTCGATGGGGATCTCATAGACTCTTTCGTATCCATCAACGATCCCTTGCAGGATACATCGTATCAGGCCAGTCTCCCTTTACTGAAACAATGTTTCGTCATGCCCCTATACCACACTAGACGTCAGGGAAAGACGTGCCAGATCGTACTCTTGCTTACTGCCGCAGACTCAGCTCCTGGAGTCCTCCAGAGGATAGGCATCTGTAAATTAACTGGAGGCACCATTCCCATCCAGACGTCCAAAAAGTATGACGATAAGTTCCGTCTTCCGGAGAGCCCGATGATGAGGTCTTTCATTGGAGCCATAGGTGATCAGGATTGTTTTACAACCATTGCGATTATTTAACGAGATACCCAGTAATAGAGTTCATTATTTTTGGTTCTAAAAGCCCTAAGGATCCTGCAATGTTGTGTGAAACCTTGACAACATTGTGAAAGAGATCCCTAAGTTCTAGTAAGGAACACGAAAGCTATCAGGATTTATGCATTGGGTACGGCTATGAGACAGAATCAAAGGGGCTGATGAAACAGCCTTGCACCTCCGCCCGGAACATCGCAGCTTTCATTTAGCCCATACCTGACACTGATTACTAGGTACATTACACCACACCACAACCCTACCGGCTATAGCTTTTTAAGCTGAATGCCTTCTGTCTTCACTCATCCACAGAGCCTCTGTCTGCCTGTCTGCCTGACGGAGACCGACTGATAATTATTCTTCCCGCAAGTACACCGACGCCACCCAGGCTAAGCCAGCCGGACAAGGCCATTTTCTTTTTTTTTCTCATTCCGGAGCTCAAGTAGTTATATGCTTACAATTAACAAGTTACACGGAACACATTAGGAACGCGGAACATCTAGCTAGCAGAGTAGCGGCCCGATCCATTCCCTACTAAGGAATGCCCCAGTCCTCTCCTGCCTCGAAGTCCATGTCGCCCTGGTCGCGGCCGTGGTGGGCATGATCCACCTCCCCTTCCTCCAAATCATTAACAGCGGCGACATTACCCTCCTCGCCGCCGCCAGCCTTGTCCCTGGCCGCCTGCTCGCCCTCAATACCGCTAGTCATGGTGACGTCGCCATCAGCAGCTGTCCTCGCCGACGACTGCGGCGCCGAGCTGGCCCACGCGATCTCGACCTTGTCGTCGAGACCGGGTATGGTATTATTCGCAGAGATGCCGAACATGAACTGCTCCGCCGTCTTGCGGTCTTTGAAGGTAATGTGAGTGGAGGAAGGCTCGGTGTGAATTTCTTGAAACTCTCCGATGCCCTATTACTACGTGTTAGCAAGCAGTAACCTAATGTCACCGGAGGTACGACGGCGCCACTTACAAAGAGATACTGCCGGAGCGCCTCGTCCTTCTCCGCGTTGGTGAAGTCCACTCCGGACAGCGCGATAATCTTTGGCCTGTTGTCCAAGGAGAATGCAGCATAGGCTGCGTGTCTCGCCTCGATGCCTCCTCCTCTGCCTCGGTATCCGTAACCACCCCGGATAGCTCTCGGTGGGTAACGTCCTCGTGCGCGGAAGCTTCGCGTACCCCTGCCACGACCTCGGATGCCAAACGAGGAATCATCATGAGCAGCATTCGGGTCGATACCCAGGACGTTTGCTTCTTCTTCCAGGGCAGCTAGCTGGGCTCGCAGGGCTTCCGTTTGGGAAGTAGGTTTCTTGCCGTTGCCTTCTATCGCCTGTGTTTCAGTACTCGGCTCGGGCGTATTCTTGGCACTCTTCTCGGCTATCTTTGCCTGGAGCTTGCGCTTCTCTTCGAGTTGACGCGTTATGAGTTCCTTTTGGCGGTCCTCCAACTCCTGGCGTTGGCGTTCGAGCTCTTGTCGCTTCTTAGTCTTATCCTCGTGGGCCTTTTGGACTTCTTCCTGCTTGCGCATGAACTCGTCCATATCGAAGGGCTCCGCAGAAGCACTATCTGCAGTAGCCCGGCCATTGGGGGTTCCGTTCATTGCATCATGTCCATTCTTGCCATTCGCTAACGGTGCTCGACTATCCGCGTCATCCTTGTACCAAAACACCTTGACGAAGCGATTGTCGAAAATCACTTTGGGCGAGCTCCAAGCCGCATGCGCAGCATTCCAACTCTCGAATTTTACGATGGCAAGACCGTCGTGATCCTGCATGGTTACCTCTGTAATATTGCCAAACTCGGAGAAATATCTACGGACTTCTTCCTCGGTGAAGTGATCTTGGGGGATATTTTGCACCACAATGGTCGTCTTGGTTCTGTCGTTCGTAGATCCGTTGGATGCGATAGCTGGCCGTCCTTTCGTCCGCCTCGGCCCCTTAGGCTCGCGACGATTCGTAGGAGGCGCCATTGGAAATGGTGGCATAGGAGACATATTCACATGCTGAAAGGGTTGGTTTTGCGGTGGAGTAGGCATAGGAAGCATTGAGAAAACATTGCTAGGATCGTATTCTATTTCATAGTTAGCATAACGATCAGGGCCACAAATCGTGTTACCTGTTTACTCACCATCACTCGCCGGAGGACCTAAGGAGGACGTAATCGGGGGCTCAATGCCGTGCTCAAATCGACAGCTGTTGCCTCTAGCACAATAACCCTTCGTGTCGTAGTCCCTGCAGCGCCGTCTGTTTCGGCGCGGTGCGGGAGAAGGACCAGAATAGATAGGCTTCGGGAGTTCGGATATCTGCGGAATGGATATACCCAGCTGTTGCATAATGACAGCCGGGTCTACTAGGCGAAGACCTTGCCCATGATGTGGTGGTTGGTACGGCGCAGGCGGCGGCGGCCCATAGCGACCGGAACTAGAAGGCGTCGGATAAGGTCCAGGAAATGCAGGTTGATCTCTCGGGGCGTAGGGGTCGTCGAATCTACCGCCGCGCCGCGCAAAGTTACCACCTCTTCGAGCGTGCTTATATGAAGGAGCCCCAGTGTAAGAACCGTGGTCGTTCAAGATGATATCGACATCGTTATCGTCGCGATCGTTGTAGGCACGCTTTCGCGATCCACCCTGACCAAAAGGAGGCGTTATTTGGGGTGCGCCATAGGGAAGCTGCGGTTGGTATTGAGAAGGAATGGGTATCTCGGCCGGAGGATGAGGGAGGGGGAGTGCGTGGCGGTTGCTAGGAGGCGCCGGGGGAGCTCCGGGTCGGTAAGATTGATACATAATAGCTTGGAAGACATCGTCGGTAAAGGCCGCCGCATCTGTGATATTGTCAATACGCAACGAGCCTTAATCGTTATATAATAAACTCGTAGTTGAGCCTCATACCTTCTCGTAAGAAGTCAGGTATCTCCTCCTCAAATATCTTACGGATAGTTTCCACGTCGCCATCGTGTCGCAGAAGGGCTAGGACATAGTCGGCGAGCACATCGGCATCTGCGTCAGATCTATAGTGAAACAAGAATACAAAGGTCAGTCCGACTCGGGGGAAACCTGAATATTGGGTTCAGGAAGGGATAAACAAACGTGTTCGCAAGGCGTTTTATAATCCACGCCCTGAGTAGAGACGCGTCGCTCTCGGGGAACAACATTGTCAATTGAGGGTTGAATCATCCAGAGAGGCGGGAGCTCATTGGGATCGCTTCCTATATGCGATGAAATGTCGAACGAGAAATAGGGTATTTGGATTAAAATGAGGTAATGCCTCTCGGTGAGAAAAAAAAGTTGATACGTTCCTAACCACTGAAGCTTAGGACAGGGGAGGTACAACACAAGGCTGAGAGCTGTTCTAGAAAAATTCCACAGTGCTATGTCATAAGCATGTAGGGGTACCTTAACCCGGTCCATCAGTGGTTCTTTAGGTACCTAAGCGGTATGTGGTATGTGGTATGTGGTCCAAGCTTGTCCTCACCTAACCTAGCAGCTCTGGTACCTGAGAAAGGCGGGGGAGGGGCCAAACGGCACCTAAATACAGCCTTCATGTGCTCTACCATAAAAAAACATTGCCACCTTTATTTCACTATTAAGATAAACTGACATAAAGGCAGAACGTCTCTATTCAAGTTTTAATTCCACCTATCTTTGGTCGGGATCAATTGGAGAAGAAAAAGCTATATATAAGAAAATGTATGGAGAAAAGCAGGCAAGATTGTGAGATCCATAGGAGAGGATATCTTACATGCAGGTTAGCATGCTAAGCATGTGAATGCAAGTAGGACGGAATTTTGCACTAGTTTTTGATCCGGGGGAGTAGATAAACTCTAGCTACCCAAAGTAAACGATGTTATCGAATAAGTGGGATTATTTAAACATTCACAAGTCCATACCCAATAATTCCAGCACGCTGCTTCATGATGTGTGATGTGACGACTATAGGACTAAACCTTCAAGGACCACACGGAGGTTCATTGCGTGATTAAAACCTTTCTAGGAAACACTCGTACTCGATCTACCGGAGAAAAAGGAACTCTATCTTTTAAGGGCACAATATATAAACGAAAGACAAGACTTGAATCTGTCAGTTATTAGCCTCGCTCTCCAAAACACCAGAAATCGGGTCAAGGGCAAGTCAAGATGGCTTTCACAATGCACTCCCACTCGGGGCAATTCTGTCCGGGCCACGCCAAAGACCAGCTCGAAGACATCATCAAGCATGCCATCAGTCTCGGCTACACCACCATGGGCCTAACCGAGCACATGCCCCGGACTAGCTTGGAGGACTTATATCCCGAAGAGGTAGGTATCATCCCCACTCGCACTCATATCATATCCTTATATCCTCATGATGATACTCTCACTAACACTCTCAACCCAGCTCGACGATCCAGAAGGCTCCCTTGCCGTGCTCTTCCCGCGCCACGCCGCCTACCTCGCCGAAGCCCAGCGGCTGCAAGCCAAATACGCCTCGCAGCTGCACATCCTCATCGGCTTCGAGGGGGAGTTCCCACGCCCGGCCTACGGCACCCTAATCGCGGACCTCGCCACGCACGCTACCGTCGACTACTTCGTCGGGAGCCTGCACCACATCAGCGCGGAGCCCATCGACTACGACGCGAGCTACTACGCGCGCGCCGTCGCCTCCGCCGGCGGCACCGAGCGGCTCGCGTATGCCCGGTACTACGACCAGCAGCACGACATGCTGACGGCCCTGCACCCGCGCGTCGTCGGTCACTTCGACCTCGTCCGCCTGCTGTCGTCGGCGCCGGACCACCGCGACGTGCGCGCCGAGTGGCCCGAGGTCTGGGACCGGATCGCGAGGAACCTGGCGGTCGTCGCGGGGTATGGCGGCTGGCTCGAGTGCAACAGCAGCGCGCTGCGCAAGGGGCTCGCAGAGCCGTACCCCGGCAGGCAGATCGCCGACGAGTGGGTGCGGCTCGGCGGCAGGTTCACGCTGTCGGACGACAGCCACGGGATCGCGCAGGTCGGGACGAACTACGGGCGCGCGCTGGATTACCTGTCTAGCCTAGGCGTTACGAGCTTGTGGACGCTGCGGCGAGAGCCGCATCCGGGTGGTGGTGGGGAGGACGGAAAGAAGGCAGAGCTTGTGGAGGTGGAGGTCGAGCTGGAGAGCGTGAGGGCGGTTGTGAGTAAGTGGTGATAGGCTAATGCAGATCAGATTTACGGAAGGGGGTTGGTATTCTGGTCTCCGGATATTTTTATGAGGGGTGGTAAAAAAGGACACGGGATTACGGTGGTAGGGAAAGGGATAGGTGGACTTAGAGGAAAGGATAGGGGCGGGTAATTCATTATATGATTTGGGCAAAGGAAAAACTAGAAGGGGTCGGGGAGACGACAAGTCCACATGTTATGATTTTATAATAGATGCATTTCCTCAATTACCATGGCTCATCCAATCCAATCGTGTTTAGGGGAGTCATAGAAAATAGGTGAGATACATGGACCTAACCTCGAGATCCTTCAATTTCGTAATAAAGACCTCGACGAGACACTCAATAATATCCTCATTACCTGATTCCAATATTTGGGTACCTACCTATTGTGGCCTCATGTTCCCTCATTCTCATCTTGACGAAATATAAGTATTTCATTACACATGACCCAACACCCTATTTATCTCAAAATCACAATAGAAGCCAAGGCGGATGCATGTCTCAAAATGAATCTACGCGGCATATACCGGTATTTGTACGATGTAAACTCACTAATTACCTAGTAAGCAGAACGCACACGATGCCTTACAAGGCCCGCACTCATCATCCTGTCCCGCATCCTTCCTCACCGAGTATAAAACCGCTCTTATCCCTATTCCCCCTGACCTCAGACGAGGAATCTCGCCAATGGTCATTCCCCCTTACATTAATCAACGCCGCTTCCCCCTTGAGCCCTGCCAAATGAACAGGTCGACAGAACCGAGTAAAATGCAAAAATGCAAGTGCAAAAGAAAATTCTCCTGTAACGATATCATGCATGCATGCTTATATTTGGTGGGGTATCGTGACGAAAAACAACAACAATAAACAATGCAGTCGCTCTTCTAATCCCTTTCCGCCTCTTGTAGTAAACGAGAATTTTTGGTGGTACATAGTATTTTTTTCTCCGTGGTGACGCCGCCATGCCCTACACCGTTCCGTAGACGCAGAAACACCTTTAAAAAAAAAAAAAAAAAAAAAACACCTCGGAAAATTGGTATCGTAAACTGTCGTTCATCATTAAATCGGCTCTTTTGGATCATCGGATCATAAGAAAAATTTCCTCCCCTAGAGACCGTAAGGTTTGATTATTTGGGAGGTTATCACTCGCCCAGTTCCACGCTCTCGAGCCAGGTCCTAACGGCTCCTCGTAACGCGCTCTCCCTCTCGCGGAGTGTTTCGTACGGAACGGCTTGGGCCGACTCATCGTTTTCTCGCTCACGCTGCTCTGCTACCTCTTGGGCTATGGTCGATAATGCGGATAAGACTACCATCTTGCACTCCGCACGAGGAACTTCGTGGGAGTTGGCTTGGCAAGCGGCAATGACTTGCTCCGGCGCGATCTCGGAAACTTCGCTGTCTCTTCTCTCTCTTCGTTTACTAACCGACCGTGATGAGGCAGTCGAGTTTCCTTTGCTCACGTCGCTACTGCGGGCAATCACTCTCTCTACCGCGTCAATAAGGGCATCGTCAAACGTGACGAGGTCCTCTTCCTCGATCTTATCCTTGATCGGCTGCTCGTAGGGAGAGAGCGCTGGTGTCATCAAGGACGACCCATAAGGCGTCAGATAGCTGGCCGCGTTTCTGTCGATGGGTAACTTGGGCCTCACTAGGCGGCGGTATCGATACCGCTTGATAGTAAAATTGGTTGTATCGGCAATGACGGCGGTGCTTACGTCGACCCAGTGTTCCGCGGGCCACTCTTCAGCTTTAGAAGTAGGATGTACTATTGGGGTAGGTTCGGCCGCGAGTGATTCTCGTACTTCGTCCAGAAGGCCCTTTTGAGGTGGAATCGCCTGCAAAGTAAAATCGGGGTGAAAACGCTTAAGCCACCCGGCGACATTCAGAGGGGCGTCCCCGTCGATAGCCAGTCTAGAAAACTGTTCGAAACTGTCCAATCCACTTCCTAACCCTGGGGTCGACAGGTAGCCGCTGCTAGACGGCGAACTAACGGCGGTTTCGAATGAGGTAAGGTAGTCGGGAAACTGAACGTCCACATCGATCACACCGTCGTCGTTATTGATAGATGTCTTAACCGGGGATTCGTACGCGCCCAAAGGATCGGGCGTCCTTGAATGAGGGTCAAACTGCTTGCCGTCTAGCCTTCGGGGGGTATCCGGCGGCCGAAGAGGTGTGTTGTCCTCGCTGAACTTCTGACTCGTTGGTGTATCGAGAAGTGCAGCTTCTCTGACCATCTCAGAAAGCTTGTCTCTTTCACTTGCCATCGCTTTAGTTGGTGACATATGTAGACTATTGCGATATCCAGATATATCATGGCTTAGCGACGACGTAGAAGTCGATTCTCGCCGTCTGGCGCTCCATAGGCCGCTAATAACACTGCCCCATCGAGAACTTTGACGAGAGTCGGTGCTCCCGTGGCTCGCGTGACCCGTACTTTCGCCTCTCGTCAGTGACCGTTTTAGGTCGTCCGCAGCCACACTACCACTACTCCCAGGTCGAGCGCTGCGGCCTGTTCCACTCCGATGCATCGTAGAGAAGTGAGGAACAGCCGAGTCGGGGACTATAGTATTAGCTGTTGCGGCACTGCTCTTCCGCGTATTAAGATCACTCCCGGCAATGGGTAAGTGTGCCGGCTTGATGAAATCGGACGATCTACGCTCGTGGTTGGAGGACTCCATACTGAGGTGTGCAAGCTGTGCGGGGATGCCAGTTGCTGACCGGGTCGTGGCTTGCGACTGAACACTAAAGCTTCGAGTGTGAGATGCGCCCCTTGGTCCCTGCCGGCGATTGATTTTTCGGCGCAGAGACTCCTCCTTGTTAATCGGTACTATATATGACGGCGGTGACTGGCCAAAGGCAGCCGCAGACGCAGAAGTTGCAGGGCGCTGAGCCCGAACCGTGGGTAGCTGTTGATTAGCGGGTAAGAAAGCCGAAAGTAAGAAGATCAACCTCCTCGCGGCCATTTTGTCTTTGGCAATTATTATAGTGCGCGATGGTAGGGATGTATCCTCCTCGCTCTTCGCTTTCTGTTGTTGGTAGCGTCGTCTTCGGTACCAAACCGGACTCAACGCCTGAAGCCACTCCGTGTGCGTCGCGAGGAATGCTGTCAGTAGATTGAAGAAGAAGAATCCTTGCTCTTTGGTTCCTGCCCATTTCGCCACCCATCTTGCTTCCTCCCTCCACGGACCCCAACGTCCCTGTCCCGTGACAACCCTCGTTGCCCGAAGGCCGGTCACAATCCGTACCTTAGCATCCTCGATCTCATGGCTAATGCGTTGATCCTGCGCTAAGCAGCTCGGGGGTAGTGCAACTAACTTCGCATTCGTTTTCGAGGGTTTCATCTGAGAGGCATCCGAACCTCTTCGACTCTTCGCCGAAGATGTTCGAGCAATTTGGGCGGATATACTTGTGGGGTAGGGGTCTGGAGCCGCCAGATCCACCTGTCTCAGCATCGGGATCAGTGTTGTGGCTACGACAGATTGGAGGTGAGTGAGAGTCCTCATTATTATGTCCCAGTGTTGGGTTATCGCATCCATACGGTCTTCAACGTCGTTACTATATGTCGATTCAAAAGATTCAGAACCATATCCGGAGCCGACCATCGTCCATCCAGACCGACGGGCAGATCCGAAGGATGAGGGAAAAGCGTCTTGCTCATTATATGAGCCAGGACCTCGGAACACGGGTCTAGGTGCCGTTGCTGCTGGCGTAATGGGCGGATTCGATGGGAGCTGAAGCACTAAAGCTACAGCGTACATAGGCGTCCTCTTCTGTATGGGTTTCGACTTCTTCTTGGTCGGTTTAGAGTCGTCGGGGGAATAAGGAAAAGGAAATCCACCGTCCTCTGAATAACGACTATGAGGAGTCGAGCCTTGGTTAGGCGTATCGAGATCGTCACTCGGCAGATTAACCGGGAATAGACGAGTTACCAGGATCTTGTTACGGTCCAGTTGGCGAGGAGGCGTAGAAGAGGCATGAAAGGGCGTGTTTGCCGAGTCAGATGTAAAAGACTGGGCTAACCTACTGGACCGCATGCTCGACCTCCCCATAGATCCCCGGCCATCTCCAACATAAGAACTAGATACGGCAGAGGCTCGAGGCTCACTCGGGATGATATGAACCTTGGTAGATGTTCCCTTGTAGGACATGACTTCGGAATTGGCAAATATGCAGCTTGAAAAACTGGCAAGCTCTTCCCTGTATTCCCTTGCTGCCTTCTGGGACTCGGTTTCCGCTGCGCTATAAGTGCGGGACTGGATAGACCCTCGACGATCAAATGCGCCCTGCCGAGGTTGCGGACTGCCCGGCTGGATTACCAACGGCCTCGAAGATTGTCCAAGACTGCTCTTCCTTGGAGATGTCGGAACCCGGCGAAGGTCCTGCATGAGAGACTGCGACGACGACGACGCACTCGGGGGTTGCGGGCGATCATTCGACGAGCCCGCCGACGGAGCAGGATGACTGTCGAATAACAAAGAGGGACTAACAGAGCCCAAGGTGTCCTGCATTATTATTACACGGACGTCACGGACGTCGATGTCGATATCGCCATCGTAATCAAAGGGGTTAGCGGAAGCCCCGGAGTGGGGGCCAGTTGCGGCCGGCAACGGAAACACTTGGTCCTGGCGGTAATAGAGGGCCTGGGTATCCGGGAACAATAGGCTCCGAGTATGAATTTCTTCCTGAACTGATTCTGGGGATGGCCTGGTGGGAAAAGCGTCCTCTTGAGAGGAGCCTCCCGGTGTTCCCGAGGTCAAGTTAAACAACTTGCCCAACATATTGAAATAGGAAATTCAAAAGCCTAATAGTCAACCGGATATTCACCTAGGCTACCGGAGCTTCTTAACAGGCTCCCATCCAGCGGCGAGGGCCTTCGGCTGCGTTGACCATGGCTTTGGGAGACATTGAGGTAGTGCAGGGACAACGCAATGATGAGAGTCAGATGATGCAGGTATGGCGGCGGATGCGGTTTGAGTGGCCCACGAGAAAGGAATCAAGTATCGATGCTTCCGTAGGTATGGAGCGGTCCCTCGGGCGGTAGACTCAAAATGCGGTACGGACGAATAAGGCAATGTTATCTAGCATGAAGCTGTTGATTGAACAAGGCAGAGTGACTCGTGAGTGAGCGTGAGAGGTGCACGCGTTTAGTTTGAATTCCTCGAGGGCGTGACAGTGCGCAATCGGAGATGACTGGATAGGACGGACAGGGGTTTGTAGTAGTCGCCTTCGTAGAAAAGTCGATTTCTTGGTAATCAATTGAGTTTTGAGAGGATATGAAGCTCGAGAATACCAGAGATAGGATAGTGGCTAGAGGTAACAAAGTGACGGCGGTCGCGGGTAAAAAGGTTTGCGACTGAAAGAGAATGAACAACGAGGTGTACGAGCAGGTCTGGTGTCTGGTGTATGTGTTCTATGTCTTTGCTGTTTTGCTGTGGTGCGCCGCACTGTTTAGGCCAGGGCCAGGGCCGGTGCAGTAGCGGAGTAGATAGGTACAGTGGGGTTAAGGTATTATTAGGAAGGTACGTACCCTGTAGGCATGTACTACATGTACCTAGGTATATAAAGGTCTGCAGGTGAATGAATTAGTCCAGTCTCCCAGTCCCATCTGCAGTCTGCAGTCTGCAGTCTGACACTTCAGACCAAAAAAGAGGAAGAAAAGGAAGAGAAGCACGGGCCGCCGATGACGTCCAAGTACAAGGTAGGTACCATACATGCCAAGGGTCAAGGGAAAATACCTAGCAAGGCCCCTTGGAAGATTTGGAAGATGGAACATTCCATGAGACGAGCCCGCGAACAGGTACCTTACCTACCTTTAGCTGCTGGCTCAGGAGGTACATACTATGCATGTACCTAAGGTAATAGGTATAGTATGTATTACATGGTGCTATGAAACTCCAGTCTCGAAATATTTCAGGGTATTCTCAAAGGTCTATCGCCTAAAGACTCGTTGTGTCCCCATATGAGCACATACATGTAACCTTACCCTATCGACCCCTCTG
Source organism: Hypoxylon sp. FL1150 (assembly GCA_022495205.1). Classification (NCBI taxonomy): domain Eukaryota; kingdom Fungi; phylum Ascomycota; class Sordariomycetes; order Xylariales; family Hypoxylaceae; genus Hypoxylon; species Hypoxylon sp. FL1150. The sequence goes on along the minus strand of MU376288.1, from coordinate 72,441 downwards.
CCCCTCTGTCACCCACTCGAGGACCTCATGTACTTACATACATTCTAGACGTAAGGAAGGTAGAAGAACAAGGATGTCTTCCCTTCCAGACACTTGGTTCCGGCGTCGGTCTGAAGGATTCGATGCACCTGCACGTTACGATCTGGCGGTGAATGAGAGATTACCTATTCGTACTTGGCAGCTTTGGGTTGGTAATCCATCGGATGCACTGGAACTGGAAACGCCTGGGAGGGATGAGCTACAGGGATGGGATAGGGAATGGATTCCATGTGAAAGGCAAGCGTGGACTTAAGCACCCTAGACCCGTGTGGATGATTTTCAATACATCCATCATCCATGAATATCTCGCAGTCTTCAGTCCTGCCAGTCCTGCCCAGTCCTGCCTCGCTATGGTTAGTGTCTGTAAGTCTGTATCCAATGGATCCACGGGGGCTGCGGGTACGCATGCAAGTGCTGCATTAGGTGCTCGCTTCTTGTTCTTTTTCCTCAGCATTCAGCATAATACAGTGCTGACGGTAACCCGCACTCTTAAATTATCTACATCAACATCATAGTCAAGCAGGTGAGATATATCATAATATCTTACCCCTAATATCCGACATGCATCCTCACGGGACAGAAAAGAGAACTTAATTTCTCTTATGCGGCATGTCATCTTCTGACTACTTACATCATAATATCGACGTTTGCTTGTCGCGAGTCGAGTGACATATCTATCCCTTGAATCCGAATGCCTTACCTCTTGAATATAGACAAACAAACCCTAAGTTGCCAGGTATCATTTCGTACAGTACACATACGTAAGGCACCAATGCCGTCCCGTCTCTCCTGTCATTGGGCTTCATCGGTCTGTCCGTGGCTTGCAGGGCTGGTTCGGTTCTGTCATTTATTACTGTCCAACAGCGTCCTAGCAACATGGCACGCATTTCCCTTTCGAGCCCTTTAAGCAATGGGGATTCGGGAAAGGCGGTCACAGCTTATCCCTGTTTCGGGACTCGCACACGCGACGTTTTTCTTGTTTCTCAAGCAATTCCTACCTAGGTACCCATCAGCCATCATCTACCTTGGCCTGCATATTACACCTCGGTCTTACACCCCTCATACCTAAGGTCTGCAGATAGGGAGTGAGGTACATCATATGTAACACAGAAACCGCCTACCCTACCATTCCGATCGATACCCCAGCAGTATCTGCCTGTCTGCTAGGATAAGTATTCCCAGGCTATTGTACACTACGCCCGTTCTCCATGGATCTTCCTACTATCAGAAACATAAACCCCGGATGATCTCGGCTCAATATCCATTGGAACCACCATCATTCGCTGGCTTGTGCGTGCCATGTGTTTGACAAATGATCACACATCCATCTCTATAGTTAGACGTTTTAAGCTGTGGACTCGTGTAGAATCAAAGCCTAGGCTATCTAAGGTAGGTAGCTTGCGCGGCTTGGTAGTGCGGACGAGGATCCCTTTACTAGATATGCTTCCACGTCTCTAGACGAAGCAAGCATCAACTCATCAATCTCGAGAACGATGCGTGCGTGCATTCTAAGTTCCGGCGGTGAGGACTTCCGACACCAGGGCTATCGGCTGAGAGTTCTTTGCAAGGCATAGACGGATATGTCTGTGGCATTCCATCGGCTCCTCTGCTGCTGACGCGGCTATCACACCTCACACTCCGCGCACAATCCGAGAAATGAGGCTCAGCGTGCTGCGAAGTCCGAGACCAACCCGTAGTGGGGTGGTATTGTGGTATCGTGGTGTCGCATCCGACGACGCCCGTTCGGTTTCTATTACATTTCATATTGTAATAAATTCTAGCTGAGAACTGAGGCTAGATCTTTTGGTGCCGGGTCAACCACCACGAGGGCACTCGGCTAACTTTGCAGTCCCGGGATATTCGCCATGGAACCACCGTATCGTGGACCCTAGGCCCCATCCCATTTAAACATTTAACTTAGCCGAAGCACTAGGTGCGCAACATTCGTAGTCGTCGCCGTTCTTTTCTGACACTAAAAATGGATGTCATGCTAGGTATGAACATAAAGGCAACGCAAGTTATTGGTGAACAATCAACCCCACCAACCAACCCTTCCCAGCAGCCAACTCGTGATTATTTTCTGCCGGCAAATGTCCTCCTTCTCGATCATCTAAGTAGGTACTTTATCCAGTGACGTCCATCGATAAATATTTCCGATTTCGCCTTATGTTCTCTTGGCTTTCGGGTTATCTCGCCATTCCATTGATTTTTTTCTTTCTTTTTTTTTTTTTTTTTTTTTTTTTTTTTTTTTCGTAGGCGACGAACCTACCCACCTCTGCTTGCCTTCATCAACCCTTCATGTTACAGATCCATGACGATCGACAAGTTGAGGATTGGCACTAAATAAAGTTACCCTAGATATAGTGTTGAGACCAACTTGTCGCTTTCCCTAGCCTCGGGTCTAGTTAAGGAATGAGTTGAGAACTGCGATGCGGCCGTTCCGCACGCAAAGTGATCTCGGCCCTCCTTTTTTGGACCGGCTTCCCAGGTGGGTAGGGCTACCCAGACCCGAGCGGAAAGCCGTAGCCTTTTCAACGGCGCTCAACTCGGGTCCCATTGGAATATCATTCTAGATTCTTCTCGGTGCCCTCAATAAACGGGTCGGCGCTAGCATTATGTCAGAACCCAACTCTCTCTCTCTCTCTCATGCAGCACATCGACTGCATCGTTAGACCCTTCTTTTCCAATATCCTCATCCGGTGGAGAAAAATGGAAAGATCCATTTCTATTCACTCCTCTTCCCATAGCGCTATGACCATCTCCCGCCGCGAGGTGCATCCCAGCAACGGCCCTTGCAACTCGTCACGTCATGTCGTTCATCACATATGTAGGATCTCCATTTCTCGGATCTCCCCTTTGCCTTCATACATATCTACCCCAGACCATCCTTATAATCGCACCTTCTGCCATCACCCTGCGTATGGATATGTATCACCAGTTGATCTCCTTTCCCTCAAAACACAGATCGGCGATTCAAGCCGAAGATTTGGAGACAAGATCGGCGCTTTGCGGCCGGCCCAGTCTTCCCGGACTTTTAGTAGGCAAGAATGCGCGACAAGAACTTTGTATTGAGGTGCGGAGCCACAATGCGGAAACTTGCACCGTTCAACGATCATCAGAGGTATCTACATGGCACTTTGCATGAACCGAGACTGGCGTCTGCCGATCTGAGATGAGATGGAAACCGATCGCTCCCTGCCAATTGGCCCGTCTAATCTGACCAACAAATTTTCGACCTTAGATCCAAATCTAGATACTTATTAGACGCCAGACGTGATGTGCCAGACTGTGCCTGCGGATTATCATAGCATGGACGGAACTTTTGCAAAGGACTACCTGTTAACCTGGTACCAAAGATAGGTACCTACCTAGTTACCGAACGAGTAGTATCAGATTCGCAGCGTGGCTTGACGAAAGCATTGGTGAAAAGTTAACCGTCAGCTGCTCCCAAGGTCACAGTCGGCGCCGCTGTCAATTGAAAGTTATTGGCCGAATGAGAACATCTTTGCGATCCATTTCGCATTACCAATACGTAAGCTTCAATGCTACTCATGGTAATACATGGCTTCTCCCAATCCTTTTGGGGATTGATTAGAAAGATGTTAGTAATATGTCTTGATATTCTGTCGAGCTAGATGATAAGACTACCTCGGTAAGAGTCCTTAAATCACCTTCGTTAGAGAAATGATATCGAAATGGCCTTCGGTATGTATGACCAGAACCTCTTCGGAATATCTCTAGAGCCTCTGATAATATAAACTCGTTATGCATCATGCGTGCATGTCAATATTTTGGTTACATATCGCAAATATCTACTAAGCTTGGAGCTCTTCGTGCGGTCCTCCTTCCGCACTCTCTATATCTTAACATACCTAAGCCGGACCTTTCGAACCCCCAAAGCCGACTCTTGTGCCTCTTGTGCTCCACATCCCGGACCGGAAATGCACGGATCCCCCGTGGCTTTTTCCTAACTTCGTCGCCCGAGACGGGAGATCTCAACGAGCTCACTTCTTTCCTGGATTATAAGATCCTACTAGGATGTACTCCATGTAGGGACTAGCCCCAACGCCACCGAATAATAGCTGAAGCTAAAACCGACGAGATATTGGCTTGATAGGGGGAGGATTTCGAGTCGGCAATCTCGCCAATGCAGCTTTTCACACCGCCTCGAACGCCAGGCATACATACCTAGGTACATGCCCCCTACGTATATATCCCGTGCGACTCACCCCGAGTCCCAAGTGGTAAAGTATCATATCAAATCTATTAAAGGTCGACGTCATCATGCCTACGACCTGATTAAGCTTCTAATACCACATTAAGTTAATGTTCATAGATGCTAACATATAGGTGACACAAAAATAAGGTAGGTAAGTTGCCAAGCTGTGTCGCACATTATGATTAAAAATCCTTAAATCCTTTCCCCGGATCAAGCTGCACCCGTCCCTTTTAGCCAGATATCTCGTGTTACCCATTACTACCTATTCACATGTAACGCGTCATAGAGGCGGAGGTATCAATGATTTGGGAGACGCAGTCCAAGGTTCCGGGTTCGGTACCAATAGATAACAGTGATATGTGCGTTTTCTTTCGTCCCCGGATTGTCAACTTCCTAGGCGCTCTCTCTCTTTCTCTCTCCTTTCCCTCTAGTTCAATGAAAAGCAAAAAGCACCCTGCAGCTAGGGACGTCCGCACCCGCACTTATCCAGGTTATGTAGCTACCCGCGGTGCCGCGCCGTAACGCTGCAAAAACGCGCGATGTTACCTGCTAAACCGTGGCAGGGCTGAGGGAGGGGGGAGACAGACTGACCCAGCTTTGGAGAAGATGGGAGACATTTCCCCCCTCCCCCACAAGCTCGGGGGCAGTAATGAGAAAATACGGGATAAGAGGAGGAGTACATGCATGAGAACAAACAAAAAAAAAAAAAAAAACACGAAGAAGAAGAGACATGGTGTGGGCACGCATGTCGGCTGCACTTGCGAAATGCAGGTCGCATTGCCGTCGCGCGGCTCCGTCTCTCGGATTGTTACCCGACTTGAGCAGGTGCGCACGTCCCTTTAATGAAAAGATGGGATGGGGATAGGGATTGGGGGCGGTTGAGATGGTGGTCGTCGTAAACTTGGGGGTAAAAAAAATGACGGGTTTAGGTCATCGTCGGGATTTGGTTTTCGATTTGGGGGTAAGGTACAAATGGGCCGACGTCGGAGACGAGCTGAAAACGACGATGATCGCTGATCAAAAGCCTCAAGGTGAGGTCGTTTTTGGTCGTTTGCTCGTGGAAACTCTTCTCGCGTACTGCGGCTTTGTTCATGTATTGGATGAGGCAAAATGGTTAGCTTGTGATATATGATGCATCAACTTACCTGGTTACTGCAGACGCGGGACGTACCCACGGATATGCAGGACCGGTTCTTCCTATACATATGCAGGCGTCAGCTAGGAACTGACTGCTCTCACGATGTAACTACACAGGTCACAGGGTTGCATACAGGTGGGTAATGGGAGATGAGAAAAATTCGCATTTCATCTTCCTCCTTTCTACCTCCATCTAGCCCTGTCGAGACGACCTCGCCTCTCGGGGATTCGAGCATCGTCCGAGGGATCTAGCCAGTCAGCCAGCCAGCCCCCACGTGTGATTTCTTCTTCATCCTCCCCCACGTTGATACCTACCCCACGAGACAGCCAGCCAGCTCCCAAGTTCATAGCGTCATGCCTTACGACATGGCTGGCTGACTGACTGAGATATGGCGCTTCTCTCTCTCGCCTAAGCTTACGCGAGATAAGGGGGATCTGCCGTACCTGAGTTGGGAATACGGCGTCTACGGGATCGTGCGTGTACCAACCCCGCGGGCTTGGGTTCTAAGCGAACGTTTGAATTTTGCTAGAGACTAGAAATATGACTGGTCAGATATCAAGCGTAGGTACATACACACCGAGCATGAGAGCGACGATATCGTTAGACTATGGTTACGATGCTGCAACAACATCACAAGACGCAGCTCACAAGAGAACTCTCACGCTTCATCGAAATATAGCCCCTCTGCGGCGTGGATTGCTTATTTCATCTAGCAAATAGCTATAGCCGTAGCTACCTATCTAGATACCCGTCGTAGTATTGCAACAATACCTTAGCATGTCATCTCATCTGAACCAGTAAACGCCCCTGTCCCCTCCACATCATCCCTTTCCCTTAGCAGTAAAATAAAATCAAATAAAATCAAATTCGCATGGCGGGCGTGTTGCAGCACATCAGGCTCTCGCACAGGTTTCCGCAGACGATCTGGCACGCGGTCGTCTCGGGGCGTCGCCTTCTAATCGACGCACTCGACGACGACGACGCGGCGTCTGCGGCGGTGGCAGCGGTAGTAGTGGCGGCCAGGTTCGCCGCCGCCGTCGCGTTTTCTACTTCCTTGCGGCCGGCGTCGACGGGGGTGGCGGTCGGGCTCGAGGTCGAGGTCGTGGAGGGGCTCGCCAGCTCGGGCTGCAGGGTGGCCGAGTGGATGCCGTAGGCGTGCAGACACTCGCCGACGGTGCGCGCGCGCGTCATGAAGTCGGTCATCTCGTTGTTGGAGACGACGACGTGCGCGGTGGCGATGGCTTTCTTCTGGTCGAGGCGCCAGATGTGCAGCTCGTGGACCGACTCGATGCCGGGGATCTATCATCGTGAGCGTACCGTTAGCAACAGACATGATACACGCCAGGGTAGCCTCCCTTTCCATCGGATGCTTTAGGTACCTTCTCAAGATCGTGCTTGACGTCTTCCATGTCCACATCCTTCGGGGCGCTCTGCATGAGAATCTTGCCGCTGTTCTTAACGAGCGGGATCGATGTAAGCAGAATCATGAGTGCGATGCCCATACTGATGCCCGGGTCGGCGTAGAATCGGGCTTCCGAAGATGTGAGCCAGATCACCAGGGCTGCAACAATGACTCCGATGTTGTTGAACGCATCGCCGATGACGTGGATCAGGACACCCATCATGCCGAGGTCGCGACCCGGTGATCGGAGGGTTGTGATGGTGTGGTGTCTATGCTCTGCGTGGGCGCTGATGGGCTATAGCTATGTTAAAAAGACAATGGGTTCAAGTGAAGAGGGTCTATGATGGCTTACCGTCAAGGGAACATCGTCTTGATCACTTAGGCTAGCTGTCGCCTGTCTCCCCGCCTCGATATTAACGTGGCTGTGGTCGTGACAGTCGCGAGTATGGTTGTGGCCTTCAGCATGACTAATATCCTCGGCATGAGAATGATTGTGGCCATGGCCATGGCCGTGTCCATGCCCATGATCGTGACCATGATGCTCGTGCAATAACGTCGCGCTGATGATGTTCAGGGTCAAACCAACACAACCCATGATGAGGACCAGTTTGGGATTCTCGATGCCTGAATAGTTGGTTAGTAGGGCATACAGTAGTCGCACGTATCAGAAAATACTTACGTTCGATGGAAATGAATCTCTCGATCGATTGGAGAAAGATGGAAACACCGAGGGCAAGAAGGAAAACGCCATTGAAGAAAGCGCCAAGGAGTTGAGCACGCGCCCAACCGAAGGAGAAGTTCTGGGGAGACTCTGCTCGTTCTGAGATCTAAAGGCTGGTAAGGTTAATCTGAACCATTCGGAGATAGTAGCTATAGCATACGAGGATTGCGACTAGGGCGACAATAAAGCCGATCAGATCATTCATCTGTAACAATCCGTATTAGTTACCAGCGTATTCGCCACAGTTTATATGAACCTATGAGGATAGGTAGAAGGCAAGGGGCTTACATAATGGAACGCATCCGCGAGAAGAGCTAGAGACTTCGTTAAAAACGCGACTGCGATGGAGGATTAGATTGTTTGCCTCTACAGTAGGACATGCAGTAGTTCAATCTCACATACCAACGATCTCGGCAACGAAGAACGCGAAGGATATGCTAATAATGGCACAAAGCTTCTGCTTCGATGACAGTTTGAATGCACCCATCGCCAGTGTTCGGTGCCGGAGTACGAAGCCGGTGCCGATTGAATGTTGTTGGTAGTTCGAATCCTTGGACCTGATATGTGCGATATAAGAATTTCGCGTATATTCCTTATAATTTGGCAACAAAGAATACCACGTGAGTATCGCAGCCTGTAGATATGGTCCAGAGAAATAAGCAACCGCCAGCCGCCTGCGACTTCCTAATGCCCAAGGTAATACCTTAGGGTAGGTACATTAGCGGGAGGGGGGGGTTTTTTGACATGGTAACAGCAACCATATCGTAATTTTGACACGATAATTAAATTTAGTAACCCTTTCTGAAATTCGATATGATTGTAATTATTATAATAGAATTGATGTAATTACTATTCAAGGATATCTTATTCTGATGATAGCCATGTCAGGATTGAAAGCGTGACAGTAAGTGTGACAGATTAGTCATCATGACCAGGGCTGGTCATGGTGACCAGCTCTGGTCATGGTGACCACTAGGGTTACGATTACCACCAGGGTTATGATTACCACCAGGTCAGTATAACCACCAGGTCAATATAACCACCAGGTCAATATAATTACCAAGTCACCATGACTTATATTATATATATAAGAATACCTAGGGCAATTATAATATACTAAGGCAATTATAATTATAATATATTAAAATATTTATTAATATATATATATATTTAAAAAATACCTTTAATAATCATATATATTAAAATAATAAATATAATTATTATTACGTAAAATAATTATAATTTTTTATAATATAATAATAAATATTATAATATTATATATCGTAATATTATAATTTTATAATTATAAATTTTAAATTCGAATTTATATAATTATAAATATTTTTAATTTTTAAATATATATATATATATATATATATATATAAATATATATATATATAATAATATAACTTATTATATTAAGGCCTATTACTTTTTCTATTTTTCTAATTGAATATATATGTGGTTATAGTGATTAGCCTGACACCATGATAAGCTAGTTACCATGACAAACGTGGTTACCATGACTAAATATGGTAAGCATATCAAGAAAAATAGCAAATCTAGCCAGGAAGCTATCACTAACTTAATATGATTACCCCCCCGGGTAATCAATTCTAACTTGACAGCCAATCAAATAGGTTATTGGTTCCTCATTGTGATTATCTCATTATTATGACCACCCCGGGTCATGCCCACTGTAATCATGTCAAAAAACCCCCCCCTCCCGCTAATGTATTTATGACTCTTTCAGAACATGCGCCCTGAAAGGAGGGGATTTTCCGTTAGGATTTGAGTCAGTCGCAAGTCACTTGTAATAACTAAGCTAAGAGGAAGGTAACCTAGTCAGAAAAAGCAAGTAAAATTTAATTCCGGAGTCCTACGAATTTACGAATTTCCTTAAATACTGGCTCATACAAGAAGTCGTTGGTCAATGGAATCGTTGTCGCCAAGGGCTTTTGAGCCAGAGATCGTTGCTGAAACGCAGATCACCGCGTACTTCGAATCGACAGCGAAACATTCGTTGCTCCAGGGGAACAATCTGCACGGACGACACTTCATCGAATCCATATAAGCGACCATGTGTCAATCGTGTTCCCGGACATGGAGCAAAGGAGAGGCGGTTTGACTAATTTCTACGTATTAAAATCCTCATCGGGGATTGGGGTATATTATACCTTTTCGGAGAAATTGACAAATGGCGGACACGGACACGTACGAAGTATGTGGGGGGAGGTTCTTAGCCGGACTCAGCCAGTGTCGTGGCAGCGCCAACCCGCTGGATTAGGGGCAATGTTACAGCGAGCTGCCAGATTCAGCTGCAGGTGCATCTAGATCCAGCTCCCGAAGCTAAATATCCAATTGCCGTAGCACTGCATGTGCAACCTTGGCCAAGAAGATCGAACGTTTACCTCTGGTGAGCCTCGGTACCAACCAACATCGTGCGATGTAGGTTCGGGAACTACACTGGGCATCCTAAGTCAGGTTAGGGATACAATGTTTAATCAACAAGCCCCTAGGTTAGGTGACTTAGGTAGGTAGCAGGATAGGGATACGCATTCAGTATACGTGTTGTCGAAAGACCTGCGTCCCGTCTTTTCAGTTTAGCGTTAGGTCGGAGTACACGTGGGTTTTAAGATTGAGTTTCAATCTGAACTAAGTGCTCATCGATGTCTAAGTCAGCGCGTCATAGCTCAGCCGCATCGACTTAACACTACTGCCCGGGTTACTCGATGGAAGAATCGATGACCGCTCAATGGCCATCTATTACGACTTGAAGGCGAGAAATCGCCTATTCATAATGTCAGCCTTGGGTCTTGAACCCCAAGGTTTCGGTAACAACCTTATACATGGTGAGAAGCTTGTCTTCCCGCGTATGTCACGAACATGGTCTGCCAGCTTCCAGTATTCCGTTCTCTTGTTTGCCGTTCGAATTTGCACCTGATACACCTGTCCAAGGACGCTTTACGCCGAAAGACATTTTCGACTTCGGGTAATTGTCGAGCTGTACCACAGTCAGGAGGGCTTCTAGAGAGTATGGAGTCCATCAGGGTGCGTGTTTCGGAGCGGATAACTGCATATACCGAGCCTTTAATATCAGACGAGAGAGCCAGTCAAGATTTCAAAGGACTAACGTTTCAGCCAGAACACCATCGCGGAGAACTTCGGCGGCAAGGCGCAGGAACTTGGGACTCGTCAGTTTAGTTTGGACGATGTTCCCGACCTGACGGACAAGGTGGCGGTAGTCACGGGCGGAAGCGAAGGTATTGGTTACGGTTGCACGCATACGCTATTGAAGCACAATATAGCCAAGATCTACATTCTTTCCATGTCCGAGGATGTCGTGAAGGGGGCCAAGGGTGCCATTGCGAAAGAGCTGGGTCAAGATGCGGCAAATCGGACCAAGTGGATGCAATGCGATCTTGCAGACTGGTGGGCGGTAAAGGACATTGCCGACAAGATCAAGAATGACACTGACAGGCTTGATATCTTGATCAACAATGCAGCAAGGGGGATCATGACTTACCAGCTCACCGATTACGGTGTCGATAGGCACATGGCTGTTAACTTCTTCGGACATGTGGTTCTGACCTCCAACTTACTCCCTTTGATGAAGGAGACAGCGAAGAAGGGCAGCATCGTCCGAATTGTCAACCAGGCAAGCAATGCACATCAGGCGGCACCCAGCGATACAAAATTCGAAAGTCTCAAAGAACTAAACCGCGACCTCGGCCCGAACGGCCAGTATGGCCGCAGCAAATTGGCCAAGATCCTATATGCCAGGTATTTTGCGCGGAAGGTGACCAAGGCCGGCCACCCTAACCTACTGATGAATGCGACCCATCCCGGATTCGTGAGCACGAAACAGAGCAAGCAAGACATTTTCGAACCGTTTCCACTAGGCGGGTATGCGATGGCGTACGGCTTGGAGCCGTTCAAGAAGGACCAATTCGAAGGAGCCGTCTCTACCATGTTTGCGGCGACGTCTACGCACGAATCGGGCCAGTACATATGTCCGCCAGCCATATCTGAGGCTGGTAGTAAGCTCGCACAGGATGACGCGCTTGCGGATAAGCTCATGGAGTTGACACAAAAGGTCGTGACGGAAAAGACAAAGAGCGGTTCGGGAGACCAAGACCCTATTCTTGATAGCATAATCTAATTTTGGATAAATAGAGGGAGTTTAGGTTTCATCACAAGGCTTTGTCGCAAGTGATTAACACAAGTAATAAAATGAAATTTGGAAGATATAGCAGGCATTGTATGAATAGATGCAGGTGTATGAAGTAGGTACATAGGTACATACATACATACCTACATCATAAGAGAGCTGCTAAGCTAAGGTGGGGGGCATCCACTTATAATACCGCCTAGAATAGAAGGCGGCTTGCTCGAGCTTAATTATGCCGGTCCTGTCTTTTGGGTGACTTTCAACAGCTATGTACCCGCCTGGACTGCCGCTCTCCCGTCGACCATCTAAAGTGTGCCGACATATCTCGACGACGGTATCTAATACTCTCGCAATGATGCATCTCTGTACTCTTGATACTGGATAATTAGGGCGAAATGTCTCGGAATGCCGCTCTCTCTCCCTCGGCACCCCGCCGAGCTGCGCAATGGACGTCGCATTTGCGACAGTTCAGCAAGTCCAGCTACGACAAGACCTCGACCGACTCGCCCTTGTCCCCCAACACCGCATTCAGCAACTCGACTGCTCGAGAACTCCCCTCGTCGAAGCGCGCAAACGAAAGAATATGCAGTGTGACTATAAACGAATCCGTTATTCGAGACGAGGTCCTCCTAAATCTTGACTTGTTTGGGGGTGCTGTTCAACCTGGGGCTCTAATGTCCATCACGCCCATCAAGTCGGATCAAGATCGCACACAAGGCACGCAGTATGGAACCTTGCGACAGGCCTCATTTCATCGAGCGTACTCTTCGACTACCCTCAACGATGATCTATCCAACTCAGAAGGCGACGCCGGCCGAAGATACGTTTTCGTCGCCAAAGACGTGCCGAAAGAGGTCAAGACCAGACAACCGAATATTGAGGTTTACGTCTCGAAACAGATCGGCGTTGCATTCAACATGAGAAAGGGAACCCAAGTAGTTGTCGCTCCTGTCGACCACCTTACACCCGCCATCGAAGCCTCCCACGTCGAACTCTCTTTCAAGGACATGTACCTGTCCCGCGCCGACATGTGGAGGCTAGCCGTCGCCGACCTAACCGATCGCACGGTATACAAGGGGCAAGTCCTATACTTCTTAGGGGTAATCAAAGCTACCGTAAGTACGGTTTTTGTGGAGGGACGCAGAGCCCAGTCTGCTTTCTTTGGCCGCGACACTCGACCTATCTTCCGAAGCGAATCCGCTAGATACGTGCTATTCATACAGATGGCGCGGGAGATGTGGGACTTTGATTCCGACGGCTCGGGTGAAATAATGTTTTATAAGGTGGTGAACGGATTCCTGCCGGCCCTGTTCAAGAAATGGGCCCTCCTCCAGGTGAAGCACTTGGTTAGCATCGTGCTCTTCGCGCGAGTCGAGTATGATACTGGATTAACTACCGACCTGGCAACATCAACCCTCCACAGTGATTATTATACTGGATTTCAAACCTCCGGGGAAAAACGCCCATACAAGGATTTCTATCGTGTCGTTGTGAGTGAGATGTCTAGCGGAGAGTGGACTAGGATACTACATCAGTTGAAGATGGAGTTTAACGTCTTCCGCCGTGACATTAGTCTCCATCATCGGGATGCCATGAGCAGCACGATGGAGATCCCGGAGGACTCCTCTGCGAAGGGCACATCCACCGGTAAGATCAAAGCGCAATCCTCTTTGGCCATGTACGGAAATCTCCTCGAGGCTATTAATCTGGCATCATCCTTGTATGCACATGACTACGTAGATCGCGATCTCTTGCGTACCGGTATCTCCATAGTGGTCATCAGTCCGGGCCCGGGTGTTTTTGAAGTCGAATATGAGTCCCTGCGGCGGACCACGGAGGCCCTCGTCGGCAACGGAATTGGCATTGATCTAATTTGTATACCGAATATACCGCTTCATTCTGTCCCTTTATTTCGTTACCGCAATCCCCATTTCTTGGAGGCAAACCAACGACCGCAAGCACGGTCGGTTCGAAGCCGTGACAGCACACCGAAGCAGCCCACTCCTCTGGCTGGTAGCTACAATACTTTGGCAGAATCTGTGTCCCCAACAAAACCCTCGGATTCCTCTAGCCGAAACGATTCGGCTGGTTCTACACTATATACTGATGAATGGTCATTTGCGGTACCGCAGTGGTTGCATATTTCCTACTGGACTGGAAAGTCGGAAGAAGCCTTATCTTTTCAAGGCATCACTTTGTCTGCTTCGAGCCAAACCCCGAAAAACTGCCAAGACGATTTTACCATTCGGTGTAGACTGTACGACCTCCAGATGAGAAGTGTGCTTGAAACTAACGAAATCGACACGACTCCGTTACACGCTGATCCTGTTTATTCTAGCACCATTGGTAATTTTGAAACTCGGAAAAAATCATCGAGCGACAATAATCGCCTGTCGAATTCTACAAAAAACAGAAAGGCACCAGAGACATTATTTGACCCAGTCTATGGATTCCTGAAGTTCATACCGGACAAACTCTCGAAAACCGGAGACACGTCATTATGGAAGCAATTGCAGAGCTTTGACGAAAATAGGGCTCGGCTCCCAACACATCGACCTCTACCGCCTACTAATACTTATCGGGAGCTAGAAGAGACCGCTGGCAAGCAGTCAATGGAAGATGCTCAGCTTTTTGGCACGTCGGCAGGAGATGGCAGGGTAACTGGCCCTTCAACCGCCTTATCATCAAGTGTCGCGTCGAGTAGGACTGGGTTAGAAGTGCCTGTGTCCACTACGGTTTCTCGACGCAACTCTACTGTCAACAATGCCCAGTCTAGGCCTCCGCAACAATTAAGACCACCGAAACTCATGAGGCAAATTAGTCTTGGTCAGCGCGGTTTTGGTATCGCGGCCCCTAAAGTAGCGACAGCTGAATTGAAAATGGAGAATGTCACTCGAGTGGAGTCCGTCCCTAGAACGACTTCAGTCACTCGAGTGGAGTCCGTCCCTAGAACGACTTCAGTCACGCCCGTCAAATCCGCAGCTCGACCAAGCTCTTCGAAAGCCGCAAGTACTGGAAACATTCTACAGACTTTCGATCATTCTGATTCGGCGGCGGATCCTAAACCTGCCACGCCAAGTCGTCCTATTCAGATTCGAAACCCGGTGCAGGCTCTAGATACTATCAGTACGTTGAGGCCTGGCCAGATACCCGCCACACCGATTGCTAGAAGTATGCGACCGGACGACCGAGATCTTAGACGTTCGGAGGCTTTAAGGAAAGAAGACGAGAAGAGGCTTTACAACTCTAAACTCCGGGCCGGAGGCGTCCCAGAATTACCCACTACGCTCTCACCTACCACAGCTATGGCACCGTGGCTTGTTGTTCTTAACCCGTCAAACCCCAACGTGAACAAGGTCGACGACTCGATTTTATTCAGTCGGTGGCAGCATGTTTTCCCGCGGCCTTCGGAGATGAGAGTCATGAAGTGGAAATCTCTGTCCTGCCCTGCCGCCGTCCCGCTTACTACAGAGCATTTTCCGACTCAGGCTCAATTCAATACCGAATACCAACGGCAGCCATATAATATATCCCAGGACACAGAAGACGAACTTACCGAACAACCAAAATCACGGGTCGAGTTTTTGAGAGAGCTAGTCAGTGCTCGCTTCTCACATGGATTTCAGGTTGTGATCGGTCCGTCGGTCGCCAAAGCTTTTGATCAAAAGGCAGTAAGGATTGGAGATGTCTTCTCTATAGACAAGACCGTTGGCGATGGGACAAGCATCTTTATGAGTGTTGGTAACACGATTCACCAACTATCGTGTGTTAATGGCACCGATGTTGAGGTGAATATCTACGTGCGGAAGCCAACCGAGTCGCTGTCGCAGGTAGAACATCCATCTTCATACAAACCCGCAATCCGTACTCTGCTTGATGATTCATATCAGACAGTTGACGTCGATATTATGACGCCAAAGCCCGAACGTAATTGGAACTACATAGATTCATATCTTGCCGGACATACGGACGAAATGACGGAGAACCTGAGATTTTGGCGTGCTCGCTTCGTGCTCATACCAATGTATCCTCGGCCAAATTCGACTCCAACTGTTCGGAATGAGGATGACGAGGAAGAGGTGCGTCTTGAAGGTATAAAGAAGCTCGCCCAACTTTGGCAACGCTACCGCTATATGCCACCCTCCGAACGCCAATTCCAAAGTGCTGGCGCCCGGAAGCGGGACCCTAACCCTCTAGACATCGTCTACAAGACTGAAGACCCATCTGTGGTTATTGCTACCGAGTTGGAGACGCTTCCGCTATTCGAAAATGTCGAGCCTACGCATAGAAAAGGGCTAGTAACCGATCGAGAGCGATTCTCAAAGTCGAAATTTAACGTCGCCGCGTTAGCCGAAGCAATTCAACAGCCAGTCGAGCTAGGCGGGATTCGAATGCAGACACGACGGTGGCATTTCCGGATACACTATCACTGTTTCATCGGATCTGACATGACGACGTGGCTACTTGATAACTTCGAAGGTCTCGAGAGTCGGGAAGAGGCGGTCGAGCTAGGAAATTATCTAATGGAGGAAGACAAGTCTAAAGAAGGTAAGGAAAAAGATTCTGGCAAGGACCCAAAAAAGGATCGGGATCGTGGAATCTTTGTTCATGTCGAGAGAAGGCATCCTTTCCGTGATGGTCAATATTTTTACCAGATTGTTAGCGACTTTGCGAAGCCTCACCCGGTCGGATGGTTTAATGCACGAAGGAGAGATATCTCGGTACCTTCGACACCATTGTCGGAAATTCTGCCAAAGGACTCGCCTCGACCAATCCCGGCTGGATTACAAAGGCCGACGTCTATTAACGAAGAGAACTCATCCATATCGGGCAGCACAACACCCACTCTGGCTACGACAGGCGGAAAAAGGTCGAAAGTGGCCCTTAGCAGGATGATGAAGTACGACGTCGACCATCGCAAGAAATCCTACCGACCCGAGCGAATCAATTTGCACTACGACCGACTTCACAACCCTGACAACTGCTACCATATCCGCATCGACTGGATGAACGTAACGGCAAAACTGATTGAGGATGCTCTCAAGTCCTGGGCATCAATAGCAGCACAGCACGGACTCCGCCTTGTCGAGGTGCCCATCGCAGAGGCGTGTCGCATCACCGAAACCAATCCTTTCCGAAGACCCTATCGCATCAAGCTTGCACTGCCGCCCCCGACGCAACGTCCCGTAACATACTACGACCCAAATTCCTTCGGGCCGCAGACCCAGCCGAGCAAGTTCTACTACCAGAAGGCGCTCCTGAGAAAATTTGACTACGTCCTCGACGTCGAGGCCGCGTCGAACTTCCCCGGCAACGTCGACGTCAGCTACTCGTGGGGCAAGCCGGACTTCAAGTACTCCCAGTACATCCACCGCTCGGGTATGACCCTAGCGGAGATCACAGACGAAGGTGACTTTCTCCTCATAGCCAACAGGCTCTACAGCAACCGCGCGGCCGCCTTCCAGCCCGCCCAGCCGCAGCCGCGCGCGGACGTCGCCCCCAACGAGCGCGTCGCGCGCCTCATGAACTCGAGCGCCTACACCAACTACGGGCTGGCGGAGCCCACGCCCATCTCGTCGCCTATGTTCAGGCCCGTACTCTTCGCCACTGCCGCCGCCGCTAACTCCCGGGCGGCAACGGCACCACCACCGCCGTCCGTCGGCAGCGGCACGAAACCCCTGCCTTCGGTGGCCGCCGGGACCGGGTTCACCCTCGGGGAGCCCGAGTCCCTGAAGGACACGCTGGAGTCGTTCTGCAGGGACCTCAAGGCCCTCGACGCCTTCTACAAGGAGACGATGGAGCACGGGATCACGGGGACGCCTATGGCGCGCGCGACGGCGGCGACCGCGACGGCGATGGGGCCCGACGCCGTGCCCGACGCTAATATACCTACGCTCGTGCTCGGGGGTAATAATGGTGGTGGTGAGTCGGGCGCTAGTCCTGGTCCTAGGGCGCCGACGCCGAATCTGGCGGGCTCGCTGCTGTTTAGGCGGGGGAGCGTTCAGCATTAGGTGGTTTGGGTTAGGCGGTTGCGGCCTGATGGATACATGCCAGAACTTCATGATGATACCAGGCCTTGGTCACAATAGCCAGAGGGCAGCTGGAGCAAGGGATACAGGGATCAGACCCCTTCGGGCTCTCATGATAGACCTCTTTATCTATCATCCTAAATGCCTAGATACACATGTGATCTGGCACTTGTTAGGCTTGTAGGTCTTCGTGCAACGACATAGTTACGCTTATTATTTGGTTGGCCTCACGACAGACGAGATAAGATGAGATGAGGTGAGGTAAGGTGATGGCAGACTTGCACGACACTACTCACACGTCAACTTACCGCGGAGTAGGCAACCTCCCTCACGAGACCTTAACAGATTATTGGCTATTTAATCAGGATATCAGCAAGACAGGTCATTCCAAATTCAGACCTGTAGATTTATAAGAGAAGGCAGTGTTGCCTGATAACGTGCGCTTATATCGCGTGACGTATCATGTATGCATATATGCATGGCGCGGGTACTCACTCGACCCTATAGGAATTACAGCGGTTCCGTTATACTGAGCCTGATAACATTACACTCGTGAGCGGTATTCCCACCACGGTGACTTTTATCTTCTTCCTCCATTCATGCAGCAGCAGCAGCAACAGCAGCAAGTGCAGGACTCGACGAGGTTAATTCTTCCGGTGTACCTGATGGGCGGTGAGCCCTTATATCTGATAGGTCGGAACTCCGGGGCGCGGTGAGGCGCGGTCCTATACACGCCCGCACATGTCATTTCCGTTGGCTTGGCTGGAAACGGCGCTTATAGGAAGCCCGCATTCTGCCAACATTTTCTTGATATTCGACTGGACTGCAGCGCCACGCGCCACGTAGGGGTATTGACACAACAGGCACATATGCACCGAGAATAACACTTTGAGTTACCTACCTAGGCAGACATATACCATACAGCTCGTTGGTAATGAAGTCGGGCGTAACGCCGGATGAATGAAAATTTGGGGGTCGGGTTCGAAGTTATATGTGACAGATATCTCCAAAAAAGGACGGGCGCCCATCATCCGATCCCGATAGTCCTACTGTGCGACACATGAGATGCGACATATAATTATCGCAAGTGTGTTTTGATATTTCCCACTCAGAACATGAGCTTATTCAACTGCAGACCAATATTCTTAGGTGTGATTTCTAAAAGACCGCCCTACGACCACGACATCCAGCAGGCATCGGTCTCTACCTACGATATCGTGAATTACTCCTGTCATGTATGCGACCCTGAGCTTACGTGCGCCCAGACATGTCTATAGGCTATGATACCTACCAACATAGCCCAAGGCTACCCAACGAACTCCTCTTTTTTTTTTGTCTGGCTAGGAAATGTGCCGAGCTGTGCGTGTGGGATGACGCTAATCAGGGGTTTCACAACGTGTTCTCCCTCTTTTTTCGCGTGAACATAGATACAGAGTGGATGAATTGTATATCAACCGGAGTTTTTATTCACGAAGGCCACAACGTGGAGTAGGATTGCGATGCAGGAACCACAACCAATTTGTAGTCTTCGCCTGCCAGGTTGATTAAATACGGCTGGAAATGCGCCACAGTAAGTCAGTCATACCGTATCACAGACTGGGCAGCGAATCGCACATCCCCTTTTCAGTCAAATTGTACGACACGAGCAATTTTAGATCCGGCTTGGTGCTTGGTTAAAAGCTTTGATTGAGCTTCTGCTAGAAAGTATCATAGCGTCATTGTGCGTTGCCGGTAGGTTACTTGTTTTCTGGAATGTGGGGACTAGACTCTCTGTCCGGCGGTCCGGCGTTACTATGGATAGTAGATCAGGTTTTGAGTCAAGCAAGTCAAACACTACCAATTGAAGTCGGACAGCAAAGAAATGACACGTCGACACTGTTTCAAGGAAAACAGCAAATTCATCGAAAACATGGGATCATGGGACGACTCACATATGTATGTTTTTCCTCATCCAGTCGTTGCACAGTGGCGGTAGCAGGCGGCAGATAGCTTGGGGTACTGGAGCTGGAGAGCAAAAGGAGAGGGAAACGTTAATTGGCATCCATCTATCCATCTCATGTTATGCAAGTCATTAACCTAGCACAGTATTCCGTAACCTTGAAATAATAGTCAAGTACCCGCCAAGGGCGTCTACCCTTAGGTACCTAAGATATTCATCGGCAGACTCAGCAATTCCTTTCAAATACCTAAGCTCAAGATCGCTTCAAATATTCCACATCTACGGAATACGCTCACGCTTCTGATAGGTATGATGCACTGATGCACTGCCTAACTTACAAATATCCCCCATAAGCGCCACCTACTACGATACCTAGGTACCCCAACCTGGGAGGCCTCCACATTGTTCCCCAAGTGATCTGTGCAGACTACAGCCCCTGTACAGAAGCGCGCATCCCTGGCATCCCCACACTAAAGGAACTAGGGCTAGCGAGGTACGTACATACTTTCAGGGATTCATGCTCCCGTCACTAGTAAATTACAACAATTTCGCGATACCACGTACGTACTTGCGCCGTAATTCGTACTAAATATCGTCTATCCACCGCCCTCGCGCATCTTGTCTTGATTCCCTTTCTGGGTTTTTCCACTTCTAAGCCGCGACATGTACGCATGTCAATTCTGAATCCATCCTGAAATCTGCCCATCCAACGCGCAACTTGCCCGCGGCCTCCAGATAGGAGTAGGGAGGATACCTTTCGAACATAACTCTTATTCACTCTTTTATAGCTTTCTCCTAACAACAATACGCTAAACCCGGTCATTCGCGTCAAGGGATTCCATCTATCTGCATTCAACACCTCCGGGGCTGGGATCGAAGTCCGATTCGAAAGACATAAAAGTACCTTCAAAGCTGCATTTTCGAAAGTGCACTTTTTCGATACTCGATATCAAACCCAGGCGCATACCGAAATATCGAAAACGCGTACCTTGTCCCGAACGGCCCCCAACCGACAAGGCGACCAATAATTGCCCATTGCCTGTATTCTAGTATACCTAGAGTATCATCAATATCCATATCGAGGGATAAGGCTGAGGAGGAGGATCATACAAGCCGGTCAAGATGGCAGATATCGAATGTAAGTCATTGTTATGTACCCAGCGAGACTCCTATCACCCGCCCGGCCCAGGCACCAAACCAAGGAAGTGCAGAAGCAAGGCAACCCAAGGCAATAAAGGACAAACAGATTACTCGATGATCTAAAACCTCCTTGGAGTTATCTTTGTCCCTTATTTGATACGCGGGGTGTATGATACGTTGCCCTGGTTCGCGCTGCACTCTCTATTACATTCACCATCACCAATTCCCACATCTGCACATTTACAACATATGACTATGGTCATGTGCGCTACGGTTTTGACTGCGATCAAGCCTCGTCCCATCTGCAATTCACCGTTACTTCTTCCTCTCCTATTTACACACATACCAATGTCTGCGTCTCATATGGTTGCCCTGCCACTCCCAACACATGCATGATAAAATACACCAGTATAAAACACCATGCCAACGCCACTTACGTTATAACCATTCCTTCCTTCCATTTCCATATCCAAATCCCTCTATGGCCAATCATCAAATTGTTACTTAATACTTACATTATGGATTCGGATATAGTCAACATGAGAAAAATCAAGGCTCAGGCCCATCGCTTAGGTCGCAGCGATTCAAACAGTAGTGATTGGTTTAACCCCTTCAGACGTATCAACTATGGAGCCCCGAAGCGATCAAATACCGCAGATATGGCAGAGAGAGGAATCGCGAGTTCTGAAGGTGATACGACACAACTTAATCCTTCCACGAGTGCGCCGGGTCGCCTTTTAACGCCAGTTCAACAGTCTGCAAGGAATAGCAAGGATTTAGAAGGTCAGCACCAGATCCAGACCGAGGACCAAAACGACCAATACGAATCCCAGGCAACGACCATAGGAAATGATCTTGACAGCAATAGCATTGTACGAAATCGTGGCGCCAAGGATAGTATTCCTGAAGACACCAAAGCGGAAGCAGAGGAGGAGAAGCCCAAGAAAAAGAACCGCAAATGGTTGAAGCATATCGAGCCGTCTACCCCCTTTACTCCTTGGAATCAATTCCAGCGCGTCATTCTTTCCTCGCCTATCAATATCTTGATACTAGCGGCCCCGGCAGGAATTGCTTTGCACTTCATAGATTACAACGGCAGCGTCGTATTCGCGGTTAACTTCATAGCCATCATTCCCCTCGCAGCCATGTTGAGTAATGCTACCGAGGAGATTGCTATGCGCACTGGAGAAGTAGTTGGAGGTCTTATCAATGCGTCTTTTGGGTAAGTTTATCAATAATTCTTTATGAAGTAGCTGCTAATCGAAACTAGCAATGCTGTTGAATTGATCGTAGCCATTATAGCGCTGGCCGATGATCAGATTAAAGTCGTGCAAACCTCGTTGGTTGGAAGTATTCTCTCCAATCTCCTTCTCGTCCTCGGCATGTGTTTCTTCTGTGGAGGTATCAATCGCCGCGAGCAGTTCTTCAACACGACCGTGGCTCAGACTGCCGCCAGTCTGTTGGCTCTAGCTGTCGGGAGTCTTATAATACCGACCGTTTTCGCGCACACCGACGACCTGAACTCGGCCTCTATTGTTCTGAGTCCAGACGCCATCCCCAGTATATCTCACGGTGTGGCGCTTATTCTCCTCATTGTATACGCCTCGTACCTCTTCTTCCAGATGAAAACCCACGTCAAACTCTTCCAGGAGGAAGGCCAGAAAGTTGAGGGCAAGCCTATTTTCAAAAACAAAAAGAAGAAGCTCCCAGAGAACGCCATTGCATCGGGACTGGCTCGCACCGGCGCTACCCACGCCGGTGTGAACGATGACACCGGGAAGCTAAGCGAGGTGATGATAGACCCTCTAGCACACGCGAAGGATGGTGATGAGGAAGATCCTCAGCTGAATATCGGCGTTGCCTTTGCTACTCTTATTGGTGCAACCGTCATCATTGCGCTCTGCGCTGAGGGTATGGTTGATGGTATCGATTCCCTTACATCCAGCGGTGCTATTAGCGAGGAGTTCGTCGGACTTATTCTCCTGCCGATCGTCGGTAATGCATGTGAGCACGCGACTGCGGTTACGGTCGCCGTCAAGGACAAAATGGACCTTGCCATTGGTGTTGCTATCGGATCTTCCATGCAGGTCGCCCTGCTTCTCATCCCGCTTCTCGTTATTATCGGTTGGGGTATGGGCAAGACGGATATGACTCTAGCCTTCGACACTTTCCAAGTTATCGTTCTTTTCGTATCTGTTCTCTTGGTCAACTATCTCATTGGCGACGGAAAGAGTCACTGGCTCGAGGGTCTTATTCTGACTTGTCTATATGCCATTATTGCTACGTGCGCCTGGTGTAAGTTGCATCACCCCTTGAATGTTTTTCCATTGGCAATGTCGAAACTAACTTGAGCGCAGTTTACCCTGCGGTTCCCGAAGATTCGACGGGATGATGACCCGGAATCGACCTACGACTAATTACACCATCGATTGCGTATTTCGTTTCCTCTTTCTTTTTTCTCCACAATCACGACCGTTTATTCGATTCGATTTTTCTTTGTATAAATCCCCAGCCCGGTACCTCTAGTCATTCGACTTCGAACGCTGTACAATACTTTTGATACAAGTTTGTCCCCGCGGAATTCTCTTCAAACTCGACTATAGAGTAGGTACGATCGCCACCACGCGTCGTATACAGCCGAATCTATTCTCTGTACCTTTACGTTTCATCCGTAACACGCAAGCGTGGAAGTTCCCTCGGGAGAAAATCGAAAATGGCGTTCAGGCGTTTGGTGACAAAACAACACGATAATTCTAGTCGAGACAACCAAAGGGGATTTGCCGTTTTGAGTGGCGTAGCTAGGACTTGCTTTTGAAGTACAGTCTATGAGAAGAGGGGAGAGGAAATAACGCTAGTGAGATTCTAGAATAGTTACTACAGTATACAGTACGATGCATTGGCTCACACATGCACAAACGAAATCCGTCGTTGAGTTTCTTGAGTCGAGAATTTTACCCTCGGGGAGGTGACGAGGCGGTGGGAGTGGAAGATGCGATAGGGATAGGTGTAGTAAACTTAAGATGCGGAGGGAGGGTGAGGATCAGAGGGCCAAGTCTCAGCTGAGAATGGTTTCTTTACGTGTATTGGTGATCGGGCACTCGTTCCCACACGTACCTAAGATAGCGCAATGAATACCACTACTACTCTAGAAAACCAGTCTGATCTCTTCTGAACCGTATAAACTTGCTTTCTGGTATATACGTGAGGAAATAAGCAATCGTTTTCTAGTACTTATTTCCTTGCGTTGTGCTTTGGAGTAGTTGATGTGCCACGAGTGAATAAGAGTACGCCCCCCGGCTGTTTGCGTTATCGTCGTGTACTTGCTGCAGATGTCCGTCCCCGTTCCCCTCCCCGTGGTAGGGAGGTTGCACCATGTTATGATACAGCAGCCTGGGTTGCCTACCTCGTAGGCTTGGCTGGGCTGGGCTGGGTCCGACAGATGCTTTGGTACGATGAGCAAAGGCAAGGAAATGGAAGCAATTGAGAAACTAAGCAAGCTGTTCCTAGGTACCTGGAAAGCACAATGTGATTCCGCCGGCGGGTTCTTCGCTGTTAGCTTGCGATACTTATGTTAACGATAGGCCGCAATAAATGTTTCAAGTATTTTCCTTAGATGTAACCCAGAACGTGCAATTATGTATAGGTAATTTTCATGTTTGCGTTCGTGTGCTCGAGCCTGAGGATAGGGGGCGTATCTGGCTTACATAAGCTCTGGGTTATTCTGCTGCTTACGGGGGCGGCCTTGAGAAATAACGTATACGGTTAGATAGGAGTGTGTAACAACAGTTAGGTCACTGATTCGCCCGAGCGCTTTCAGTTTAGTATATTAAACGAATGAACTAGTGGAATTGTATCTTGTAAGAATTCTAACTACCGTGTAACTTGAGAACTAACTCAAAAGCTGAACTAGATACTCAGACAACGACAGCGATACCCTCTAGCGGACATAAATGAGCGACAAGTAGGGAAATTTTGATGCACCGTGTATCAGTACGTCGAATGAGACAGGAAATTTTTGCAAATGCTATCCCCCATCTCAAACGCTATCGTCCTTGCTTTAGTAACAGTCTTGTCGTGACGAATTCGACGCCATCTCCGGAGGCGAAGCGGTTGAGACGAAGAAATTGGTGCAAGCATGTTCCTTACTTGAAAGGGGTTAGCTCTAACGTATCCATATGCGATTGCAATACATGATGCAAAGCTAAAGGTTGCATGAGGAGACGACCAAGGGGAAAACTGAAGAGGTCTCAAGTAGCATAGAACGAGAAGCTGCATACCTGCTGCTGGGCGTCGTAGACGGCCTTGCAGAGCTCGGTCATGTTATCGTGGGTGGAAAGCTTGTCCAGATACACATGGTCGCCGTTGCTGACGCTAATGTAGGCCGTGTGGCCCTCGACTGTCTTGGGCTTGTCCATCAGGATCAGGTTGAACCGGGGATCGGCCTTGTTGAGGGCGTCTCGCAGTTGCGTCGTGTTGTCGTGGCACGACTTGGGTCCCCAGATAATGTTGCCGTTGAAGGTCAGGATGCACTGCATCGTGTGGCCCTCGACGGAGTGCTCCTTGGGGTCAAGCCAGGCTCTGGTAGACATGATGAAGATTTAGTTAATTATTTGAGGAGTGTGAATATGGGGTGGTATTGACTGGTGGTGGTGGTAGTAAGAAGCTGATAGTAGATGGTAGTAGTCCAATTTCTTTCTCGTGAGCGGTTTGGTTGATGCTTTATATATTGAGCATTGGATATCATCCGTAAAGAATGAACACATAGGGTGATGTCACCTTCGGACGCCCTCGACTCTCGGCACCTGTAGACATATACTCTAGCTGTCTGGGCGCATTGGTTCTTGCAGCTCAGCTTGCCACTTGACGATACTCCATTCCTAAGAGGTGCAATCGTTGCATGATTATTGAGGCATAGCATGTAGGTATAACGCCTAAATGCACCCAATGACACGGCCAAACTCGTAGTTGACAAGAATACGAAGACATATAGGTGCGTATAGATCCACGCGGCCAGAGTAGTTAGGAGTTGCACTGAGTGGTCGTACGAGGCTTGCTGAGGATTGAGACCCTGCAATGCAAGCCACCTACGCCACCGACGTGTCTCAGTCTATCATCACATTATAGACCTGGTGTGCATAGGCTTGTAACTCTATTCCCTTCTCGAAAGAGAGTGGATCTAACAACTTAAGAGAATCATTGGTTGAGCTGAACCTCTAGTCTTGAGCTCCATAGACCACGACCTATCAAGCCCTGCAAGCCCAATCGCCGACCTACTCGACCCATCTTTTATTATTGGCAACTCAGTGAGGAAATGATATTCCCTGTTTCAGCCGCCATTGTAAGCCAACGCCTTTGCGTCTCGCTTGTCCGTAAACTCCCTATCAGATCCAACCTTCCTTTCTACTATCATCATCTACTTATGCTGCTGCCACCTGTTGTCCTTGGAATCGGAACTATTGAGCAGTGCTTCTACCTGAAATGTGGCGTGACAACAATATCAGCATAATACATGCGCGGCCAGCGGTTAGGATAGCCGAGATAATATGATTGGCCATCCATGGGTGATCTGAAAATCTTTTTGGACGCCTCCCAGGTATCCTTTGAAACCTACATCTATACCGCTGCCTGGTAACCCCAACGCATCGGCCGTGCTTGAGAGAATCTGTATTAGAAAGAGGCCATGGTGACTGATGCGGTTATGTAGAGCAAGGAGCACTCGAGACTGCTTCTCTGGGTGCGCCTCTATTCCTCATGTCTATTGACTTCGAGGTTCACTTGATGCTCGTACGGATGCAACGGCACACCCGTCCAGACTGGATACCTAAGGTATGTAAATACCTGGGTCTGCACGACGAGCAAGGGGTAACATAAATGTATATGGCAATTGAGATATACACAAGAACTTTGGTTATATGTAATACATCTGATTCAACGCGGCTAACTTTAGTTGTATATTGTTGCCCATCTCACAGGCGATTCAACGTAATATAGCTTGCCACTATGCATATCTCTGACTTCAGTCCTGAATAGCGTTGAGACTTTTAAGGTAATGCTTTAGCTAGGTGAACACACGCAGGTGACGATCAAGTCACCAGTCTCGCAGCGCCCGGGGCATTCTTCGCTACACGTGTTCCAGTCGCGGTAAAGGGTCCTTGCGCCGCAGGTACTGCATGTAAGTATCGAGAGTTAGCATAGATCGTATGATCAACAGTTGCCAGTTGGAATCACGGCGATGAGGTTGGAATTCACGTACACCGGAGTTGCGGTAGCTAAAGTCAATGCAGCAGCCAGGACGACGGCAATGCCAAGGAATTGCATATTGTATGTTGGTGAGACAACTAAAACAGATACAAATGGAAAAAAGCATCAAAAACACGCAAGACCTTCATTTTATTTATACTTTGACTTTTAATCTTCAACATTGTTTTCAACTGATCCTAGAGCTCACATTCCTGGCGTCATAGTGTTTAAAAATAGCGAATTATGGACGGCACGGGCACGAATCCTTCAGCCGATGGATGTGGCACTGTCAACAACCTCAACCTCAACATTTCGATTGATCTACAGCTTTGACCCTGCAAAAACGGTTATCCAAAGTTGAACCCATGGTATTAGTTGTAAAATCGATGTAAGATGTCATTTAATTCCCTACCTACCTAGGTAGTCATCGCTCTAGTAGGATAGGAGCGAGCTTGTAGAAAGATTTGAATGCGAACCCGACTCCTCTGCATTTGATTGGTCAAACTTCGTAGCGGAACTCTCTGTTCTGTAGATCCGTAAGATCGAGGAACTCGTGGTTCTCCTCCAATTTATAAGTGTTACCCTGTGCCAGCTTTTCCTGGTCCCTCTGCTTGTTCCGCCTCCGCAGCACCCAGCGCATGACGACCAGATCGAGGGTGATGAGGACGTATATTATGCATATGGAGATCTTGGCCGGCAGGTAGCGCGGGGCATCGCGGGACTGAAATGTCTGAGGCGAGATGATGTTGCCGACGGTGTAGGCGATCGTCCCGATGCAGGCCACCGTGACCTTCTTTGTCGAGCCCGCCACGTTGGAGCTCTGTAGCCCGAGGATGGTCGTCCAGCCGATTGGAACGCCGCCGCTGGTATAGTATCCGACCAGGGCCGGCACCCGCTCCGTGGTCGCCATGAGCACTGCGCCCACTATGGCGGGGATGTGGCCGGCGATGCAGAAGTAGAGTCTCTGCTTCGTCTTCATCGCGCCGTACGTGAGCCCGATCAGAGCCACGATCTCCCATGCGCCTAGGGGAGTCACTAGGAGGAGCGATTCTTCGTTCGTGAAACCCATGCCTTTCACTAAGATGTTCCCGAAAGACGTGGCGATAGAGTTAGGTATGTTGCCGGCGAAGATCCAAAACGCGTAGAGCCAGGTCATCGTGTCGGTCAGGGCCTCCTTTACCTGGTCCCACTTAAACGTCTTCGAGCCAATCCCCTGTTCGTTATGTCTGATGCGCTCCAAATGAAGGCCCTTCTGCTCCTTATCTAGGAACCGGGCGACGGCCGGAGAGTCTGGCATGATGAACCAGAAAACGATTCCTATAAGGGCGGTAAAGAGGCCCAGAAACAAGAAGATGACTTGCCAACCTTTCAAGGCGGCGTTCGGATCCTTCCCGACGCGAGTAGCCACTCCGTATGCGAAAAAGCCCCCGAACATCTGGGCGGCGCCGCAGGTAGAGAACCAGATGCCGACGCGAAAAGCCTGTTCCTCCTTCGTGTACCACTGCGAGGTGAAGAGCACCCACGCGGGCACGATGGCGGCCTCGAGAACCCCCAGGAAGAAACGGCATGCCAGTAGCCCGGCGTAGTTCTTACAGGCTGCGAGGCAAGCCAGCGTCGCGCCCCACAGAGTCACGTTGACTGAGGCGTATTTAGCCAGCGGAAACAGCTGTATGAGGCGAATGGTGGGAAATTCGAACGCCAGCTGCCCGAAGAAGAAGATGGATGCGACCCAGTTGAACTCGTTGCCCTGGAGTCCCGTGGACTCGGTGATCCCGGTGACGCTGGCGTACGAGATGGCCGTTTTATCAATGTACTGGAGGAAGTCTGCCATGTGTAAGTATAGCATTGAGTTTCATTTTGATTGATGATATCACGTACTGCATATGTGGTTAGCTACTAAATGAACGTCGGGAATAACTCTAGCAATATGGATGTAGACATTCATCTTGTCGTTGCAATACTCACCAGACAGTACAGATCAACGGCATTATGTGTGTATCGATCCGCCGGACGAGTCTTCGATTAACACTCGGATCCAATGTTTGGTGTAACCCCCCAGTTTCTTGCAGAAGCTCGAGAGCCGCATCTGCACCGGTCTTGGGCGAAACATGGTGCGTAATAGTGGGAGGTGACTTGTCAACAAGCTCGGGATTTGAATCTATTCGAACCGGCTCTTGCATTGCCTCCTGTCCCGCAATATTACTGTCCTTCTCTATTGTCTCGGTCATGTTGGTAGGTACCTCGATGTTGATGGAATTGAGATCCTTATGGTGAAAGTCTGGTCATCTTACCGATGATCGCCGAAGGATAAGTTAGTTATTTCTCTAACTTGAGCTAAGGGAAAGGGTAAAGCTCTTATTTAATAATAAAATCGTTTGGTATCACAGAGGTTAATCTAAGATCCGTTACCCACTTCGATGATTCGAGGCGTTCAATGAGGTTGCGGTTCCCCAAGCACGCCATCTGATAGCTGATGATGCCACGGGGCTGTCAGGGGTGCCAAGCTAATCATACCGAGCATTGTATTCAGCTTGGACATCGCCATCAACTTTCGATATGTGTAGTTGGATGTTCGAAAAAAAAAGAACTCATTCTCTCATAAGACTTAATTAATTTAACTCGGTAGGCTTACGCGGTCGTCTTCAATCGTACACAACACGCGCCCTCTTCGACTCATCTGGGTTCAAGCCCTTAGCGATAACGCGAATCCAGAGCAAAGACGACGCGCACGAGAAGCGGCACTATCGCGCAAATGGTATATATCATGTAGTCATCCCGACGGCTCAGCTCGCCATTCGCTAGCCAGCGGCACAGGGCAATGCACACGGCAGATACGGCCCCGCCACTGAGACCACTTTTCGTAAACTGTTCGGTCCTAGTTGCTGGTAATAAGTATTTGGGGAAATAGATAGCAAGCAGCGAAGTTAAGACGAGTTCGAGGAGGAAGCACGACAGAAGCGCAGAGACTCTGAGGCGGAACCGAAGATCTTCGTTTGATAGTGGGGCCATGATGCTGAGGTTATGTGCAACGTGCAACGCGCGATCGTATCGACGGCGGTCCATTTGACCAAAATCCGCCATACCGACAAAATACAGTATATTTAAGGAGCTAACTGTGGTCCTAGCACAGTACGCCCTATAATTACAGGGCCC
The DNA here is from genome assembly GCA_022495205.1 of Hypoxylon sp. FL1150. Classification (NCBI taxonomy): domain Eukaryota; kingdom Fungi; phylum Ascomycota; class Sordariomycetes; order Xylariales; family Hypoxylaceae; genus Hypoxylon; species Hypoxylon sp. FL1150. The sequence goes on along the minus strand of MU376288.1, from coordinate 42,250 downwards.
TAAGCACTAAAGCTCCTTATAATTACAGCGCATTTCAGCATATCCCTCCCTGTAATTTATAGTGAGCAGGGTACGTACCAGTACGTACCTCTTGGCGACTGAGGTACGTACCGACCAGTGCTATAATTACATGGTATAGGCCCTGTAATTATAGGTTATTCAGGCTTTAAGGGCACCTATAATCAATGCATTCTAAGGTTTAAATATAGGGCTAATACAGTGCTATAGCCACAGTTATTTTTGTAAAAAGCACGGTGCTCAAAGCGCTATAATAACAGCAGTATATATGCTATAAAACGCTATAATTATCAAGTATTTAGCGCATCTATTAGAAGAAATTCTAGGTGCTAAGGTACGTACCTGGGCTGCTGTAAGTTATAGGGCATAATGCGCTGGAATGCGCTGTGGCTTTAGGGGGCTTTAGCGCTTAGGGGCCTGTAATTATGGGGGTACAGTGCTAGGACCACAGTTGGCTTATCAAATATACTGTATTTTGTCGGTATGGCGGATTTTGGTCAAATGGACCATCGTACGATCCGTGTAGGATATAGTCTAACCCCACGGAGTCAAAGTCCTATGGTCGACTGTGGTAAGCTATAAGCCCAAGCATTTAATAAGGGCACCCGAGCACCCCTGTTCAACACTTGGCGTTCTAGTGTTTTAGAGAGGTTGACTTAGTGCTCGATGGAATGAATGTGATTTTGGTGCTTCGGCGAGTAATAACCTTGGAAAGTGATTGAGAGAGAAACACTTCCGAAATTATCGGCCAGCAATATCGGGAATAGGAGCGGCGATAAATATTCATCAGAACATGAAACGATGATCGCTTAACGCCAACTCGGGGTCTTAGTACTCTTCAATTACATACCTAGGTATACAGCTTAGATACGCTTAGTAATGCCTGAAATATTTGAAAATAGGACGATATTCAGGTTGACCTTCCGATATGACCATGCATCCCCGCCTGCAAGCTACTCGAAAGCCATACCTGCGCCATCATATGCATGTATCGCGTATGATGACATGACCATAGTTACCGCCTTGGCACACGATATAGCTGCCACGAAGGTAAGAGTTAAGCGCAATGCGCTGACTTCTAGCCAAGGGTAGACCACGAAGTTCTCCTTGCGGAATGATGAGTCGAGCTAGAGATATCACCAATTGGCAATGAACCCGATGTGTCGCGAAGAGAGGTACATGGATTGACATCAGATACAGAAAATCAAATGAATCCGAGCAGTCGCCGATACAATACAGACATAAAGGTTATTTCAATTGCAGTGATCGATCATCCTTCGGATTGGAATATTTAGGAGTAGAAGACGATGAACTGCTGGGTAGCGACTAGTTGTGAGATTCCTGTTAGGCTGTTAGACAAGCCACAGCCCTTGGATTTTGATGTGTATCCTTGACCCCTTTATTTGACGATGGTGAATAGCGGAATCTGAGTCTCCTCAAGCAGAGGCTGGTACGGCCAGAGCAAGAACCAGAATAAGACACGACATATTGATTATCAATAAGAATAGGAACTAGAGTATCGAATTTCCACTGCGCAACAGACTATTTTTATCGAACCCTTGATAGGTTAAGCAAACAAACAGGTTCGAAGTCTGGCTCGATACGCTTGCGCTCAGTTCGGCCTAAAATAACACGTGACTTGTATGATTCCTATCTAGAATTCTCCTGCTCTTGCTATTTGGCTGCACCTCAAGTACCTAGGTACCTCAAACGCTCTTTTAAGTACCTACCTAGGTAAGTAGCCTCTGCCAAAGTTGTTCTATCATCCACGCGCCGTGCTGCCCGTCAGTGGAGGCAAACAACTAGTTACTGCACACCGCTATCAAACGCCCCAGGCTCAACTTCTAGCCTACCTAAGGTGTTCGACTCAGACCTTTCCAAGACTCCTACTCATCATCGGTCGACTTATAACAATCAACAGCAAGTCAGTAACAACCATGGCTACCACAGATTCGAACAAGCTTTCGATCCTTTTGGTCTCGCTCAACCTTGCGTCCTTCTTCGATGAGTCGTATGCGGGTCTCCTCAGCCAATTCATGTCCAAGGCAACTGTACAGCGCATCGAGGAACGAGATTCCGCCATCCGTCGCCTCTCGGAAGCCCCTCGGCCCTCGACAGTCCTTGTAACCGACGAAGCACTTACCTGGGAGGAGAACGCGAGCGTCTGGGAGGCGGTCCTGCAGTACGTGCGCCAGGGCGGCACGGCCGTCGTCATGGGCCACTTCCCCAACTTTGCCTGGCTCGACCACGTCAAACCTTTCTTTTCCAAGGCGGGACTGCCGTGGGAGACCGCCACGTACCGAAATAGAACGGTCGTGCTCAACCGAGACGCAGTAGGCGACAGCTTAGCCGCACACCTTCCACAGAGATACAGCCAAAAGTTTCTCTCTCTTAAGAACGTCGCGCTCGCGGATGCCTGGTACGTCGCTGAAGAGTACGAGGACGAAGACGTTATGTCGACCCCGACAAACGCGAATGCAACGGAAGGATTGCCGGTGGTTCTCGCGCGAGTGGGAGACGGGAAGCTTGGCTATATTGGCGATGTAAACCCTGGGGAAGAATTCACTGCTGTCGTCCTAGCGATGTGCGGCTTATCCTAAAAATACTACTTGACGGTACACAGGTTAATAGTGTTCGGGAAACATGATTGATGTCATCCTCATAATATCAATTAACGTGTTCTCATCACTGTCTTGTGTATCAAATGCCGTAGGACCTATCTAAGAAAAGTATAGTAACATGAAACGTTGCCATAAGCCCCGATGAAATAGCAACTTCCCTTGATTTCTTAATCGCGCCGTATCAGCGTCGGAATATGATTCCTCATTTGTCGATATTTAAGGAATCTCGCAAACTCCCTTGAACTCCATGGCATCCCACCATTTTCCAGTGAAATGTACCTGATACACCGTCTCCGCTTATTTTTATAAGTAAAGCCTTATTTTCTTTCTATGCCATGATATCATTACAGACGAAAACGGTAGTTTCTACAATGTTAACAGGACATACCATGGGTTTGAGGCACGAATCAACCCAAAGAAACCCCCCATCAGGAAATTTCTTGTCGAGAAATATCACAAGTTCATCAAAGAGGAAAATCATCCTCATGATATTATATGAGAAGATGCGAAAAAATATATCCCTTCGTATCTCCCTTTGCCATTTTTCTCGGTTTAAACACTCGATACTAGGCTACCGTCGTACCTATACTGATCAAAGTTAATAGGGCTAGTGTGAAAGAAAATTCTCATAGCTTGTTTTCTAATGGAATATTCCATGCGACTAAAGCATAGCTGAAGCCACATTTACATAACAATACGGAACTCGACTTCGGTAAACATAAACACCTTCATGTTTGCCTTTATCGGGTTATAGGCTCATGGGAAACTGTCGTCGGTCGGCAAGCTTACGGCAGTTGCGTAAGGTCGAGGCTTGCAACTCATATATGGGGATCCTTAGACGTGGGATTTGTTGAATATGAAGAAAATCGGAGTTAAGTCGTCTTTAGCTAACTTTGATTATATTCAGCAGGACTATGCCTCAGAGTCTTAGTGCGTCCTGCTAGTTTTGCTGAAAGCACGGCTTTTGTTTACATTGATGTTACCGTACGGAGAACTGGGGGGTCATACGAAAGACAGCCCATGGATAATTCGTGGGATATTCTTGAGCTGGTAGGGTTTTCCGGTACGTCTTGGGTAACGAAACCCTCACTCTCATACATATGGGGTAAAAACTAGATTGTAACCGTTACAAAAGCTACGTGTTTTCCACCGCGGCTGTTTTAGAACGTTGCTAAGAAGTTAAGAATTTTGATAGTTACCATATTCCGCAATTATTAGAATATAAGACCGTCTTTGTGCTGGTAGAGGAGTACCGGGTATTCTAAATCATCTCTCGAGATGAATACTCTCACCCAATACAATGCTTATTTCGATGAATGAATGGCTACTGATCAGCCATATGACCAGATGGCAAACGCTAAACCTTGAATACAACTCGCGACTGATTTCCGGAGGATGGGCTACATCTGAGATGAAGCTGAAACTAACTCGGCTTTGGGGTGCATATAAGGGTACATATAGGGGTACATAGGATAAAACGTGCAGGAATGATTGGTGTGAAAAGATGGGCGCTATCTAGGCGTTACATGGTCACTTCGGCATGCACCTAATATGACTTGAGTCTCCTGCGATTCCAGTCATACAACGCTGTGCCTGCAATATCCCCAACCTCCTCAACCTCTTGATAATACCATATTTGTGGTACACCATCGGGCTACCAAACCAAAGCCCATGCTGCTATAGAGATAGGAAGTACAGCAGAAGCATTTTCATGATTGCCAGACACAGCGAGGTCTGAGGTAATATCCCACCGTGTATTTCAATTTAATGTATGAAAGATAAAGAGAAATATATAGAAGAAGTATACCTACCTACCTACCCACCTAAGTACTTGGGTATGTATGTCAAGAAATTACGTGGGAGAAAATGAAATAAGGTTGCTGAGTCTAACTCAGCTCTATCCATCTATCTCTAAAAGCAACGCCTTAAACTGGATCGCCAAAGAGCCAACGACCGATTATCATGAGTCCCTCTAGGTTCTGCTGGCGGTTTTCATTATCGATATTGATAATACGCGACATTCGCAAGATGACGTGGTCGGCGCCGTCAACATACCCTTGGACAACTCGGAGATCTCTGCCTGAACCCGACACGACAGTAACCTTCAGTTGAATGAGTAAAAGATAAAATGAGGAATTTCGAATATGGAGGTTCGACACTCACAGGGGCTATCTTATGATTGCGGTATTCCTTTTTCTCCAATTGTCTCTTACCTAAACGGAAAATGCACCAAAGCTCGCTGGATAGGACCTCGCCGTCCTTGAGGGATGCTTCGTTTGTAAGGAAGCACATACTGTCCGGCTTGGATTTGTCGCGGGGATGTAAGATGAGACAGGCTCGCCAGTGGATAGCGGATGGAGTAACAAATTCAACAGTTCTCTCTCTAGTTTTTAACTATGTCAGTCTGCCTACCCTAGGTACCTAAGTAGGCCTCAGTTCACCGCAGTTTCTTACAGATGCGTGGGAAAGTCACTTACTCAGAGAGCTCCCATGGGCTGTATTCTGGTAGGGATTTGCCTAGCAGCCGTGGGGCATTGACCGAAACCTCGGAATGTTCGTCGAGTAAACTGCGGTAAAACAGTGCCACGGTATACGAAGAGTGCCAATTGCCTGCGCTGTAGTCTCCGAAGGGGCCGATGGCGTCAGCATTGATCAGCTTATTCGCTTCGGCGATAGCATTCATCTCGTCAAGTGATTTTAGTTTGAGAACCTTGAGGCCCTCATCTTTAGGCGTTCCGCCGTTGACGTCAATCTCGGAACACTTGACATTAAGCGAAGCCAAATTATCCGAACTAAGATAGACAGGCATTCGCAAAGAGTCGCGAAGACATTTTAAACCCGCCCTGGAGAAAACGGATACTGGATGCTTCGGAGTCTGGTCTGACTGGGAGACCACGATTTGAGGTAGAGATGACATTATGAAAGAAGTCCTTGTAAGTGGTGAAATACAATCTGTAATTAAGTGGGCGAGCTTGCGAGACGACATGCAACAAAATATCAGGGTTGCAAGCGCTAGGACAACTTCGCTATCAGCATATACCCCCCATGCCCTACTGCCCTACGATGGTCCATTAGCTTATGCAAGGTACCTAGGTACGAAGCGCGTACGCTGTAGTTCTAGTGGAATTTGCACAAAAGCCAAAATTAATCGTTTGAAAAATTCTAAATACCTTGCAAAAGCCTGTAATCAAAATACCTAGGCACCTAAGATGTATATCATTGATCATCTTACTGCTCGAGATAGTCGCTCAAGGCATCATAGCGACTACCTCTGCCAGTAAGGTAATCAAAGTGCCGTTCCCGAGCACCATTATCATCTCCTGATTCTCTTGCCCCCAGCACATCTTGGATTGACCAAGCGATCCTCTCGGCTCCGATCCGAGCGCCAATCAAGTTGGGAGCCCCGGGGCCGAGCTGCAGCCCGGCGAGCCTGCCGGCGACGAAAAGGGGTACATCGTCTCTCCACTGGAGCATGTAAAGTCAGCCAAATGAAACCTCGAGCGTCGATGCACAAACAGGGCTCCACGTGACCTAGCGGCCACTGAAAAAAAGGAGGGTCGAGGGCATAAGTTACTCACAGCCATATTCTCGGTAATACACGGCAATCCGCCACAACTCTCGATCGGATACTCCGAGCACATAGTCCGCAAGAACGGGAGGCGTTCGAAGTTACTCTGGACGCCCGTAGCAAAGTAAATATGATCAATCGGAGGCAGCTTCTCGCACTCGTCCGAGAGCGACAGCGACCACGTCTCAGATACCGGATCCCATTTCTTCTCCCCGATCGTGGTGTTCTGGAGCAGACACAGCCTTCCGCTGGCTACGTGCCGCTCGAGGACCTTCTTGTACGGCGGGGTGACGCTGCCGCCGTTGCGCGCCGTCTGGATCATTGCCCATCGCTCCTCGACCGAGTCCGCGGTCCAGAAGGCGGCCTGCTCAAAGTTTCGGAACTTGCCTACCCACTCGAGGCCGACGTCGAATGGTTTGACTTTCAGAGGCCCGCGAATAAGCAGCCACACTTTCGTTACTCCCCGGCGGATGGCGAGGTCGGCTAGCTGAGCCGAGGTCAGTCCGCCACCGACGATCACGATATGCGCCGGGTGTCTGGCTTTCAACTTCGCCTGGACGCGCGCAGATGGCATTTCATTCAGCTGCATAGCGTGCGTCACTGCGTCTGTAGCATCCGACGGCATGTCTGGAATTTGAGGGGGATTGCCACCAGCAGCCAACACTACGGTCTTGGCATAATGAACACCCTTGTTGGTTCGAACCGTGAAGACTTTATCGACTTCGGAGATGTTCTCGAGGTAGCCAAAACGTATATCCTCTACTTCCTCGTGGCTGACTATGCTGCCGCGTAGGTTGTAGCGATCCATGAGGCATCCACAGTGAGAAGCGAAAAGGGGCGTTGACGGAACGAAGTAATCGTTTCGATCCCGCTCGTCCACCGTTGGTTCTGTTCTAGGTCTTCTGGCCTTGAGCAAGTAGATATTGAGTTTGACGGGATATATGGTGAAGCTTACTGTCTCCCAGTCCTTTCTCTCTTCTTCCTTTGGTGCTTACTTAATTCCTTCCCGACACAGCCTCGAAGCTCCGTTAGTTCGTTTTCCCTATCATTCCTGTACGTGTAAGACAATAAGCCGTCTCTCTCGGCCGGGTCGACGTGGAAGAACATTGGGCTTCGAAGATGGGAGATGTCGAAGGTCTTGAATAGGGTATCCCATCGTGCCATGAATCGACAATCAGTAGCGTCGAGCACAAAAAGATCTAATCCCGCTTCGTTCGATGAGGTGGTAGACGATTTCCGACGTGTTTCTCGGCCTGTCTTATGGTTCTTGATACTAGGCCTGTGCCTATGAATCCAGTGGTACCGCTGATGTTCGTCATCGGAGAAGTTGGCGGCTGGCATTCTCTCTGATAACCGCGCCGCAACAGCAAGACCGCATGGGCCCGCACCAACTACGAGGACGTCGTGGACACGAGTGTCGCCGTTTTGATTGTGTGCCATACTCGTACTTGAGGGAACATGATGAACCTGATAACCGAAGGTCTTCGGGATAAGCGGCTTGTATAGGGGGCTCCATTGGGGGACCTTGATGGCGAGTAAACACCTTGATGGCAATTCCTTTAGGGGATATGACCTCAAAGCCAGCGCTGCCGAGTACGGCTCATTCCAGCAGATGACTCAAATGACTGCTCCCATTTCATCGGGTCCTGATTAAATAAGCATCGATAGATAGTCGACAGCCGATGAGGATAAGTAGTTCAACCGAGATACTGTCAAATTGACCCAAAGTATATGTAAAGCCACATATGAAGTTACCCGACAGCTGATTAAATGGTGTTATTGGCAATCCTAAATGGGTACTAGATGTTTTGACTCCTTGTCAATGCGGTATTGCTAATTCGACATGTCATTATAGCAAGGTTTACTCAAAGTGGGCAGCGACATGGTAGGCCACGGCAGCCTCATCGCCCTCGAATTCGCCGCAGACGGGGCATGTCGCCGTGGCCGAGGTTACATCCGTGGCTGAATTTGCATCATTAGTTTCTAGGACCCCGTCACCTCGGGCCGAGCCGTCTGGTTGGCCGGCATCTCTGGGCCCGTTTCTGTTCTTGCCCTTGCGTCGCGTAGGCAAGATATACGCACCGAGGTCAGTCTGTTCCGGTGCAGCCTCGAGGGGTTCGTCCAGGCGCACGTCTCGGTAGCGCGGCCGACGCCCGCCGCGCGAGTGTGAACCGTCTGCCGAATGTACTGGCTCCTGGAACCTTGTCGGAGGCGCAGCGCCACTTGCCAATCCTGCATTGTCGGGGCGGGAAGTATCGGGGCGAAAAGGTGAGGCGGTGGAAACAGAGCCCATGCTCTGGACGCGTCCAATGCGGCCGTCCGCAAGTCGGACCTTGATGCCACGGTGGTGATCGCCTCGCGTCAGGACATCGCGGACGGTCCCACTCACCTCACGGCCCGAGCGCTGGTCGGCTTTCATGACGATGTTGACTAGGGCGCCGGGAACAACGTCGGCCGTTCTTGGAACTGAAACTAAGCGATTGGCCATGGCGGTGTAGCTGATGGAGCTGATGTGCGTTTGAGGAGACGAGGAGAGATGGTGGCGTTCGAGATCGGTCAAGGTGATACGATCTGATCGCCTTGCTTTTTTTTTTTTTTTTTTTTTCGCGAAAAGTGACGAGTCTCTTTTGGCTCTTCAGGAGGTAGTGCTTTCATTGGAAGATATAGTGGACATCCCCTCCCCGATAAGAGTCGACGGGATACTCTTAAGTACAAACGTATGCTTAAATGCATTCAGCCACCCCGTTAGCTGCCCCAAAGTAGAGGGGCCCATAAGAGCGAGTACACATACCTAAGAGTGGGCTTCTTTCTTACCTTCTGGAATTCCTACGCCATGCAATAAGGCTTCTAAATAAAGGGTCCCGTCACCTCATGCCATCATGGATTGCAGCTTGCATGCTGCATGCATAGATGGCATGTCACGGGGTCCCCTTCTATATCTCCTCGCCTCTTCCTGACCGTCTCTCTTCCACTTTTCTCCGTCCGTATCACAGAGATGCGGTTCCGAGATGCCGGTTCTGACCAGTCACCATGCAGATGACCAGTCGCCTTGGAGAACCAAGGACCTGGCCGCTTTCCCGGCTCCCAGATTTTGCAGATTTTGTGGCCCAGAAGAGGCCCTTCTGCTTTAATCAGAACGAGCGACCCTCACCGACTGCCGAGATTTGCTCTGCTCAGCCCACATGCGATTGGTTAGAGGGATCGCCAGTTGGCCTTCTCCAATCCCTTGCAGGGCAGAACACACTAGGGTTAGCCTGTTCGCTCGCCATCGAACTAGCCCCCTGTAGCCTCTAGCCTCTAGCCTCTGTGTACCCTCTGTAGCCTCTGTACCGCTCTCTCGGCAAGCCGATGTTCGAGCATAAATGATAACCGTCTCCTCACCCACCAGCTTCTTCTTTTTGGCTCGGTACTGCGCAAACAACACAATCCCACCCTCCCCCTTTATTCATTGTTCCGATACAGCACCTCCTCACAATCCCCCCCCTTCCCCCTCCCCCCCCCCCTTTTCTCGACGCGACTTACACTACCCTCGCCAAAATCAACCATTCGGTCAGAATGCGCAAGGTTTTGGCGGGGCCGGCTGATCGCTTGCCAAGACCGCCTTATGACGTTGAGATAGAGCCCATCTTCAAGGCCCTGGGAGCGATGCCCGAGCGATATGAGGTCGAGAAGCTGCGGAAGGACGCGTCGGTGAGGACCAAACCTCTTACGAACGCTCTGCTTGCCGACGAGAGCGTCGACGTAGAGGATATCTCTATCCCCGGACCCCGGCAGGATCTGACGGTCTCGGTTGTGCGGCCTGTGGCGACGACAGGTGACGACCACCCGTGTATTTTCTACGTTCACGGTGGCGCCCTGGTCGCGGCCGATCGCTTCGCTGGTCTGGATACGAGCGTGGTATGGGCGCGGGAGTTCAATGCCATCACGATGAGCGTGGAGTACGGACGTGCGCCCGAGAACTCGGGCACGCAGCCGGCGGAGGACTGTTACGCGGCGCTGCTCTGGGCTGGTAAGAACCTTACGAAGCTGGGCATCGACCCCGAGCGTCTACTACTCTACGGAACGTCGGCTGGAGGTGGATTGGCTGCGGCAACCGCCCTGATGGCGCGCGACAAAGGCGGCCCGAAACTATGTGGCCTGGTCCTCGAGTGCCCCATGCTGGACGACAGGAACGAGAAGGTTTCGTCGCAACAGTTCTCCACCGGCCCATTCTTCAACTCGACTTTAAACAGGTTTGCCTGGCGGTGCCTCCTGGGGGAGCGGGTGGGAGGCGGCTCTGTCAGCGAATACGAAGCGCCTGCCCGAGCAGACGATCTCTCGGGGTTGCCGCCAACCTTTCTAGACTGCGCTTCAGCAGAGCCGTTCCGAGACGAGATCGTAGCCTTCGCCTCCAAGCTGTGGGAGGGCGGCGTGCAAGCCGAGCTGCACGTGTGGCCGGGTGGGCCTCATGGGTACGACCGGATAGTGCCTACTGCGCCTTTTGCGATGCTGGCAAGACAGACCAGGCTGGCCTGGATTCGTAGAGCGTTCTCTCAAACATGCTGAAAAGCTTGGCCGTCGGGGAGCGGCCACCGCCTTTTGGGATCTGATATAGCTGCTACGTAATAACACCAATGTGGTTCCATGATCAAGCGATTGGGTAACTTATAACGGAAGCTAAGTGGGTTTTCTTGCGTACAGGGAGGAATCAGTGCCTTTTTTTATTATTTTTATCTTTATACCAATCAGGATTCCCAATAGCGTGTCTTTATCTAACTGGAACGGTTGGGGGTTATGATATGATAGGATGTGCAACACACTTTTGGCTTTACAGGTAGATATTTTGGGGGGCGGAGCACAGGTTAGTCTCTTCTAGGTATCGACTAGTCCGCCATGAATGCATCAATAGAATTGTAGATTGACCAGCTAGTATGTGCCCTTTGACCTATCCGGATAGTAAATTACCTTCCTCTTTCGCATCGCCTGGTAAGCGACTTTTCTTCCCACGAATGGGCTTGAGGCGGACATGAAGAGAGTTTATATTAGTCCTTCTCATCAAGAAAACGTCGAAACCTTTCACAGCTTTGTGTGTTCATTTCCTACGCCTCATTTTCCACCGACGGCGTCGTTTCACCATCCCTGTCGCCACGCGGAATCCTACCAAGAGGCCCAGCTTAGCGAAAGCTCAGACCAGCTACCACGAAAATGTTCCTGCTCGACATCTTTCTCCACAGGAGCAGCGCGTAAGATAGTTCGGCCCAAGCCGACAGTACTATCGTAAGTGCTGTGCCCTAAACGTGGACAGGGATAGGACACCTCCTATTCCCTATTCTCTCTGGCCTCGAGAGCCCAGAAACCTGAGCTAGGTATCCACACTCCAGGGGCACGATGACCGACATGACACTTTCCACGGCAATTTCATTAAGGGTACGCTCTGACCTCACTGCTGCCCACCATGAAAATGACGCGAGGTTCTCCATGTTGTGCAGGGGGTATAATCATCAGGAATTCTGACGTGCAGAGAGACGACGTTGCCTTGTCTTTCCCGCTCTTTTCCAGGACTTCGTCCGTGGGTAGGTACCGTAGATGTAGGGGGCTACCATGCCCTCGGTTTCTCGCTCACATGCCGGGATAGGGATAACACCTTGCTCTCCTATGAGTGATATATTGCCCCAGAAAGATACCACGGTGTAGTCGTAAGCATGGTCACATAGCGGCCCGGTCTTCCCAACAATAGGGGGGCAAGGAATTCCGTAGAAATCAGGATCTTAGCAAAGGTGGTGCAAATGGTTATCTTTCGACGGTTTTGTTTAATCCAGAAAATCGCACATCAAGCTGGACATACTCGCGTGATCCGTCGAATCTTAGCATGTTACGTCACTCGCTTCCAAGTTCTATTCACCTTCTAGCCAGGTCTAGCCTCCGCACCGAATACGTCATTAGAAACAGCCAAACTTGACTTCGTTCCTTCGTAAGAAGAATATAGGTAAGTATCCATACTTATGATAGGCACTTGCTTTCTAGAGTCAAGACTGATCCTAACTGCTCTTCTCTTATAAAATACCTTGATATAGGTTTCATATTCGTCGCATCGCATCCGATACCGTCGACCAAGATCCATTTGCCAACTCCCCCCTAACCCCTTTCCGCACACGGAATTTTGAAATAGTACCACAACCTCTTCCGCCGGACAAGCTGAAGTAGTTACTATCGACCTCTAGATCTTCCGAGGCTCAGCTGAGACTCTAGTTGCTCAGACACATCCCGTTCGCCTATTGAATTTTAGGAACGCTTCCAGATGGAGTTGCCCTAATGTAACGTATCATTCATCTTTCTAGGATGTACGTATCCAAAGCAGGACCGCCGTATCCTCGTAAAGCAATGGCTGCTAAGTAACATAGTGTCATCAGAATCTCTGATGCTTCTATTCGTAACAACATCACAATTCGTTCTATAGTAATTCGCTGGTTCTTGGTAGTGGGACCCAAGTTTCGCTGTTGCACCCTTCCTGTGGCTCCAAACTTCGAGATAGCCTTCATTTTTTCAAGTGTGACCAAGTTATACACTGTTGCAGTAGCACGTAAATAAACTCCTAAACACTTTCTAGCCACTTTTCTTTCCCGTATCGGTGATACATTCTCGATACTAAGCACCATGGAGAGACTAGTCGGAGGAGTTGTTTATGTCTATTATCTCACTCGCCAACTTACAGTTTAACTGGAGGCTGGAATCAGTAGCGCACGGATCGTTTTGTTTCTTCCACCTGGAGGAACGTAAACAAGCGGTCACACTTTCCATCACATACACGCATATTGCCAGAAGTTTCTCTGCTATTGTCTCTTAGCTACCTATTCCACACCGCCATCTTATATTTCGACGTGGACTACCAAGTGGTGCTATAATTGCCAAAGTATATACCCTTAACCATTGGGGGGTACCGATGGCTAGGTAATTCTCAGCTCCTAAGACATTGGGTCCGAAGCAAAGTTTATAGTTAGTTCAATACCCAGGGTCTGACAGGCTAGAAATGTCCGTGAGTTCGTTTTAAGCAGGGTAGGTAGATTGACAGCTGTAAATATAACAAGATACTTTAGCGAGATTCGAGGACAGCACCGGGGATCTCTCGGAGAGAGGTGTCGCAGGCTCTGTGCCACAGCTATTTTACTTTTGTGGTCACCATATGGGTAACACACTGCACCACGAAAACAGACAGACAGACTCGCGTTCAACGTTCTAGGATGATTCCAACCATATTGACCTCGTTGACATAGCCAGTCAGGTCTTAGGTACTGCCAAGTCTTAAGACTATACCCGGGCTTTTGGCTATTGATTTCTAGGTAAAGTAATACACACCCCAGTCGACACGTTTGTCACCTTGAGTGGTAAGGTGATCACACCAGTGTCATCGCAAGGATCATCCTAGGGCCTACATTGAATACTCAGCCACGGAAAGCAAATCTTGGACAAGCAGCATCCCAGGTGACACCCGACGATAACCTTCCGTACGGCAGTGCAGGAACACACGGCATTGAGCTTTGTCCCACCTGCCTACCAGGTACCAAACCAAGAATACCCCTTGACCCCCAATAAATAAGAGCAATGCCAAACCGATCAGCAGCGAATCCTCAGGGCATCTTGCCGCTGCCGATTCGCATTGGCTCGCCCAATCTCACCGAGTGGATCCAGGTGGCCGCGGTGTGGTACGTCAAGCAGCCACTCGTTATGCGCTATACGGGCGGGTGCTTCCTTCAGACGGGATGGGATGCCTCGAGCTTCCAGTTGTCTTGCTCATCCCGCTCATCGCGATGGTCCCTTCGTTCCAGCCTATCCGTCGCTTCGTTGTACTGTTCCACCTATAGAAGATAGGGACCGCTGCGGAGACGAAACCAATAATATCCAGCTCGGGTGCCCTTATTTTTTTTCAGGTTTCAGCCATATTCCGAGAGACCTCCGAGCCGCTGAAAAAAGGAGCACACATGTATGCAAATGCACGTAGCCTAGGCCATAGGACGTGATCACCACCAATAACAAACAACATAATCGGCTGCGGCTGCGGATAGGCTGCAGACAAGGCCCTCTTGCCCCGTGAAACAGACAGAGCACACCATTCTGCTTTGCCACCAGTCACAGGGAACAGGAGAGGCAAACGTAGACATAAGACAGATAAAATGCGATTAGAGCATTAGCTTAGACTTCTTCCTATCATCGGAAAGAGACGACTCGTTTGCCGAGTATTTGACTCGGACGAAGGTATTCTACTATCGTGAGGTTGCATGTAGATAAGAAATGACGAAAGGCGAGCCAACAAAGTGAAAGCTCATTTCGAATTCAACGTGATAAACAGTGGTTTATGCCTAGGATATACATTATAATATGTTTGCTAAAAATTTTATTGCTTATGGGTGCCCTATAGAGCCACAGGGTACCTAAGATAGGCGTAGGTTACCTTGTTTCTTGTAGACCGCCCCCATTGCCGTAATGTTATTCAGAGTACCTAGGGGTAGGCAGTAATGAGTGATAGCAGGACGTCCAGTGTAAGATATTAACATATCAGCATATTGAATATCTGTCTTCACATTATACTCACAGCGATAGCACGAACCACCCCAGCAAACCGAAGCAAGTCATAGCGTTTTCATCTTACTGCCTGTAACTAAAGGTCCATGGCTTTTTATTTTGACACGTATAATCTTTTTCTCATTATAATACACTTAAAAACTGCTAGACTCCAATCAAACCGTGTAAAATAATGACGACGATCCTCTCCGCTTGTGTTTAATTTCTCCTACCATACAGACACTGAAACACAACACCGTAAAAAAATAACCTTACTTTTTCCTTCTCCTTTTTAAAGCCTGTAGCATGATCGTGAGGCTGCGGCGGGAGAGTTTGACGTCTGAGGCGTTCTGCTGGATCTGCAGTACGGCGGACCGAAGATCTGCTCGGGAGGCTTTTCTTTAGACTTATCTTCCTTGAGTCGATCGCGGCGGCCTACCTGGCGTGCTGTGGGCCGACGAATTGTTGTTGTTGGCATTCCTGGCCCTCACCCCTTCTTTCGGCTGGATGGAGGCTTTCTTCGCGCTTTGGGCCTGTACGTGCATTTTTGGTCAGCTAACTTGCCTCAGGTAGGTACCTAGGTAGGTAGGTAGAAGGTTACGGGAAAGGAAATGGTTCTTTTTAACACTTACAGTTAACGCGATCTTCAGCGAGCTCTTGGACGTGGGCCAGTGCGCCTCGAGCGGGCTGATCATGACAAACATGAGCGTCATGCAGTCGACCTGGAGCGAGCGCTCGAGCAGCTCTGTCAGCAGGTTGCCCTTGCACACGGGCCTCCGTTTCTCCGCGAGTTGGACGAAGACGGTGTTGAGTGCGGACAGAGACTTGTTGATGGCCATGCCCTCCTTGAGGCTCTCGTTTTCGGTTTTGGCGTCCTTGCTCCGCTCGGACCCGGCGAGGTCCACTAGGTTGAGAAGCCCTTCGCGGTTGCCCTCGTCGGTGATGATCTCGGTCTCGAGGCTGATGACGAAGTGCGAGCGCGACGACTGCTCGTTCAGGCCGGTCGCGCCGAAGTGCCGGAGCGCCGTGCCCGTGTCGATCAGCCGTGCGAAGTCCTCGGGCGACGTCAGGGGCACGAGCTTAGGGCCGATGACCCCAGTGCCCGTGGTCGAGATCTTCTTCTCCACCGGCCCGTCCTCACCCAGCAGGTACAGCTTGTCCCTATAGATCTCGTAGCAGCACCCCCACACGCCCATCTCGTGGCCCAGGGCCTCGAGCCTGCGCTTCTCCTCGAAGAGCTTCGTCTGCAGCCGCGGGATGATGCCGTCGTTCGCGTGGTGCTTGCCCGCCTCCCTGTCCACCTCGCCGTCGTCGTCGTCGTCCTCCACGTTGCTCATCGTGTACGTCTTGCCCGTGCCCGATTGCCCGTAGCAAAAGACGCAGGCCTTCTCGCCGTCGACGAAGGACTGGACGAACTCGCCGATCTCCTCGAAGACGTCGTGGTTGGAGTTCTTGGGCAGGAAGACGCGCGAGAACTCGTACGGGGGCGACCACGTCGTCCTGACCTGCCCCATGGCGTTCGGCACGGACTCCTTGACGAGTAGCGTGGAAGGGCGGGTCTGGAACTCTCCGACCTCGGTCCGGTACTCGAACTCCCTGCCCTCCTTCGCGAAGGCCGGCCGGATGCGGCAGATGACGCGGATCGTGCCCCGGAGTGTCTGGAGATGGTGGAAGAGCATCCGCCTCTTGCCCTCCTCGATGCGCAGCATGGATATGTATTGCTCTCTTTCCTGGTCGGAAAGCTTCTTGTTTTCTTCCAGCGTGAGGTCGAACTCTCCCTTCTGCTCCGCAGCACGTCTCTTCTCTTCCTCGAGGGCGTCTCGGTATACGATCTCCTGCTGTCTCAACCGGTTTACTTCTTGCGTTAACTCGTTGACCTCGGCATCTCTCGATGTCGACGTTTTGCGTATCTCAGCCTCCATCGCGGCCGAGGCGCTCAGCTCCACCCTTGCTTCCTCGAGTTTCTGCTGCAAGTCCTTGACCTCCGTACTCAGCGATCTCTCGGTGCTGATGTGACCGTTCAATTGTTCCTGCACTAGTTTGAACTTTGCCTGCAGCGCCGTGAATTCTTGTTTCTCTTCTCTTAGTCTTGCGAGTTCCGAGTCTTTCTCATGTATCGCTTGGGTAGTCTCTGCCGTGGGGACGCCCTGCAGTGCCGTCGCCTCGTCCAGCTTCGACTGCAGTTCGTCTAGCTTCGCTTGCAGATCCGCACATCTCTGATCATTAGACTCCAGTTTGTCCCTGGTCGACTCAGACTCGTGCCGAGACTGATCCAAGGCTAACTCGAGCCTATGTTTCTTCTGCTCTAGGTCGCCGACGCTGCGTTCCTGCTCGGTCATAACCTGCTTGAGGTCTCTGTATTGCACCCGCAAGTCATCGAGCTTCTGAGCTTCATCTTCGAGGGCCTGCTCTAGTCGCTGTGTCTTCGCCTGTGACTCTGCTTGTATCTCCCGCACCCGTGACTTCTCGGCTTCGTTATCTCGTTTGAGCACCATACTTTCGGCCTCTAGGCTTTTTCGAACCTTATCGGATTCCTCTTCTAGTATGCTGAGTGACTTTCGTATCCCGCCCAGCTGCTCTTCTTTGGTGTCGATGATCCTTTGCAGGCCCGTAACTTCGGCTTCTAGCTCGAGTCGCGGCTGGGTAGCTTGCACCTCATGGTTCAGTGTCTCTGCGGCGTGTACATGCTTGAGTTCGGCAATTTGAAGCTCCAGGCCTCTATTGCGCTCAGATACTTCATCTTGCTTGCGCTGTTGTTCTTGCTTTTTTATGCTCCCAGCCCTCTTGAGCCTATCGAACTGTGCCTTGAATCGTTTGCTTGCTTGTCGCATTTTTATTGTGTACTGCCTTTGAAGGGCGCGCAGCTGCTCCGCCTTGTCTTTCTCGTTGCGCCACTGCAGCCTGGAGATCTCGGTTTCTAACGCCGTGCGCATCTCCCGTAGGCTGGCCTCGGAGTCTTCCTGCACCTTCCGCACCTGCGCTAGCCTCTCCTCTTCGCCCGTCTTCTTGAGTCGCTCGATTTCGGATTCCAGGGACCTGCGTATCTCCTCGACGTCGCGGATGTGCCGGGCCTCCAGGTCGCGGACGGAGCTCTGCGAGAGCAGGCCTTGTTCCTTTATTTCAAGGTCTTTGCTGCCTCTCACCGCCTCGATCTGGAGCTGCAGCTGTTGCAGCTCGTCTTTGTGGGACGACTTGTCCGCGCGGTAGGCATCCGAGACGTCTTGGAGCAGCGTCTCCGTTTCTTTCAACTTCTCCTGGAGATCCGACACCTTCATCTTCCACTCCTCCTGGCGGTCTTCGTACAGCTTACCCAGCTGCGTGATCTGGCCGGTGAATATGAATTCGATATTGTTCTGCGCTTCGCGTAAGTCCTGCTGGTGCCTCTCAAACTGGCCTCTCCGCTCTTCTAGTTGTTTAGTCATGAGCTCGTAGTTCTTTCTCCGCGCCGTGTCCAGATCGTCTTCGAGCTTCATAGCCCTTTGTGCCATTTCTTTCCTTTGCCTATCATCTAGGCTCGTTATGTTCTGTGCCTGGTTCTCCGACATTTGTTGAAGTCGCTCCGTCACGCTATTTAGGCCATCCCGCAGTCCCTGGCTTTCGGCTTGCCACTCCGCCCTGCTGCTCTCTTGCAATGTTTTCCTCTCTGCTTCGAGCTGATCAGTCGACAGATCTAGAATTCTCTTCCGCGCATCTTCTAACTGGTCGCGTAGTTTCTCATTTTGCGCTGACCATTCAGTTCGATACTTCTCCTCGATCATCCTTTCGCTTAATAGTTGCTCCTCTACAAGCCTGTTAATTTTAATTCTTGCTTCGTCTAGCTCATCGCGGAGCAGGGAAGTCTTCGACTCGTATTCTACGAGGCTCTCGTGCTGAATATCCTTGTCCCGGAGCTGACTTTCCGCAAGTTCTATGATCTTCCTGCGTGCCTCGTCTAGCTCGTCACGAAGTTCCAAGCTTCTCGACTCCCATTCCAGCCCGTAATCCTTCTCGGCCATTCGTCTACTCTCGTCGGCTCTGTTAGATTGCTCAAGGATCTTATTCCGCGCTTCCTCCAAGTTCGTCTGAAGTTTCGCATACTTCGACTCCCATTCGACGAGAAATTCCCGCTGGAATAAATTCTTCTCACGTTGCTGATATTCCAAAAGCTCCCGCGACTTCGCCTTGACCTCTTCGAGCTCTCTATGGAGTTCCTCGTTCGTCGTCTTCAACGTCTCCCGATGTCTGTCTTCGATGGCCCTCTTCTCATCACGGTGCTTATCCAGAATATCCCGTATCTTGCTTCGCGCTTCGTCTAGCGCATCTTGAAGACTTAGGTTCTTTGATTCCAAGACTTGCCGCAGGTCGTTGAATTGCAGTGCTGTGTATTTCAGTTTGGCTAAAGTGTCCTGATGATGCTAAATATTTTTGACTTACTCGTATCGCTCGCTACTTGAAGTTCCTCCTGGAATTTCTTTTGACTAAATAAAGCACCATTGATCATTCTCTGCATCGCATTCAGCTGCTCGTTGAGTCCGCTGACTTTTCTCTCGACCTCCTCGACCTTCTGATCGTCATCGGGATGGGGGGTAGGATAACCACGCGGGCTTACGAACGTGGGAGTCGACTTTCGTTTCGCTCGGGTTGCCGTCGACTGCGAGCTGCCGGAGTTCTCTCGCCATAGTGGCGACCGACCGGGAGCCCCCATATTTACGCTCGAAGATCTGGAGATAGGCGGCAGCCTACGGGTCGACGATGCCTATTGCCAGGTTAATGATATGTTTCAAGGATGGTTTCCATAGACACGATCGCAACCCACATGCGCAGCTGTGTCCTGGTCTTCGTAGGCGCAGCCAAAAGTAAAATACATTAGTCATTCCAATCAATACATAGAAGCTGTTGAAGTCGGGACACCATGGTTGCGATTGTGCCAGTGCTAGAGAGTTTAACTATCATTGTGAGACACTTGCTAAGGCCAAGGCATGCTTTGTCTTCGACAACCTAACCAATGCTGCGTTCTTTCGAGCCGTGGTGGTGAGACAAAGGCGCATAATAAAGACTCGACATATGTACCGCTGAAAGAAATTCCGGGCATGAGTCCTAAGTCTAGCAGTATCCCTAGACGACGCCCGCAGTAGGCAGTGGGAAGTGTCGCCAGATAATGTACAAATTTATTTATACGCATTCTTGAGTACCTGATATTGTACACGGGGATAGCAAGTGGATTTGGTCTCACCAACCCTGCCTGGCCAGCTCCTTCACCCTAGTAACGCACTCCTTGAAGCCCTTCTTGAAGCGCTTCTGCCACCGCTCGCTCCGGAGCCGCTTCCGCTTGAGGCCCGCGCGCTCGTGGAACCGCTGCTGCTGGAAGTCGCGCCGCAGCTGGTTCTGCGCGATCTGCGCGCTCAGCAACCTGAAGGACCGCGCCACGTCCACGCTCTTCCCGACGTGCACGGTGCGGCCGGTCCGCGGGACGAGCCGCAGGGGGGGCCTCACGGGCGCCGGCCGCTCCTCGATGATGGACTTCATCTTGCTCAGCTCGTCCGGCTCGAAATCGACAAAGGGGTCGACGAAGTGGTCGTCGTACGCGGACATGTCGGGCTTCTTGATGTCTTCCTCTCCGAGCTGCGTTGGGCGCGACTCTCGGGCGGGATTGGACGGGTCAGACCAGGCCGGGGTAGAGTAGGTCTGGTTCTGGGGTTGGGCGGTGAGAGGCTTCGCGGGTGAAGAGGCTCTGGATTCGCTTCTACCGTTTATGGATCGTAGAATGGAGGAGGTTGATATCTGACGCATACTAGGTGCCGTAGAAGCGCATGCCATAGGGAATGAACATGACGATGTCCATTTCGGCGCCGGTCGAAGTAGCGATGTTGATCGAACTGCGACCTTGGCGACCCGACAGAATTCAGCCCTAATAATTAGTATAAGGAATTGAACAAGAACGATGTTATGTTTCCTGCCTTACATGGTGAATTGTTAGCTAGACCAGACCTGCTCACTCAGGTAATTGGAGCTGATATTGGGTTCGTAATGGTTAGAGCAATTGCAGCTTGTGAATTTTTCGCTCGTTGCTTGTTGCTTACCGGGTACATGATTAGTGGCTCACTGCAGATGCAGCCCTGCCAATCGAGCAGGTGGGGGTACCCCGTCAGCGAAGTCTACCTTGTACGCATGTATCTTGGCTTACTTTTAGGCCCTCACGGGTACTTGTAGGCACTGGAGTAGGGAAGGACCCCTGCATCTTTAGGCGCTAGCCTGTGGCTGGGATTATGTAATCCAAAGCTATCGTTTATCCAACTGCCCGCGTCGCTTTGCGCTACCAAACATTTTCATTTTCACTTCTTTCGACTGAGGTATCGCAACTGACACCCACGTCTCGACTCTCGACGATTGTAGTGTTGGTGGAATACTAGCTCCCCTATACGCACTCCTGACAAATATTGAATACGAAGCATTTCGATATGACGTATAACCCTTACGGCGGAGGTAAGTGTCCATTGAAGCTATACTCTAACATGTGAACTACCTTATGTAGCAGACTGTGAACTATACTAATCAGAATATCCCAAAGTGCCAGGCTATGGCCCGCCTCCCTCATATAATTCATATCCTGGCGCCAGTGGCGCTCCAGGTCTACCACCTGCTCCTGGTCTAGGTAAGTCACCTTGTGGACGAACTTGATCTTGTCGCCGTATGCTCATCTTTTTCCTGTAGGACCTCCACCAGGCATGTCTGCCCCAGGAACGGCGCCGCCTGGCGTTCAGCAGCACAACATCAATCAAGCTAATCGACCTAGCGGTCTGCCTTCCAACTTCCAAGCTCCGCCGAACATGCCCAACATTAACTTCAACGCCCCCGTCATCCGCCTCGGCACCACCTCCTCGAAGCCCCAAACTCCTGGCATACCAGGTCGCAAAGATAGCGAGACCCCGAATTCTGCCGGTCCCAGAGCCGGCGTAGGTATGGAGCGTGGTCTAGACCAGACGCGACAAGCCATACGAGAGAACATGCAATCTTTGGCCCCACCTACTAGGGAAGAGATTGTGCGCACGGTATTCGTAAGTGGCATCACCGACGGTATTAGCGGCAACGACGGGGTTGAGAAGATACTTGGCGTCGCCGGCCGAGTGCGCCGCTGGGACAGAGCTACTGATGCTGGTGGGAAAAACATGACCTTCGGCTTCGCGCAATTCGAAGACGCCGAATCGCTCTGGATTGCCTCCGAGACTCTAAAGGATATTAAGGTACCTGTGAAAAAGCAGGCACCCTCGGAAGAGCCAGCAGCCGACGACGACACCTTCGACAAGGTTGAGAAGGCAACTCTTCAGATCCAACTAGACGAAAACTCGACCAAATATCTCGAGGCGTACAAAGAAAGCAGGCCGGACGATTCCGGGGCAGAGGCAAGATTAGATGCCGCCAGAGGTGCGTTGAAGCAGACCATAAAAAATCTCTTCTATCCTACGTCACGATCAGGAGCAGATGCGGACGGAGATGTCACCATGGGTGATAGCTCGGCTCAGAACGGAGAGAATGTTGAGGTGGTTAATATCCCCTTGGCACAGGAGGACGAGCTAGCCGATATCCCCGCCGAGATGCGCGAGACCGTTTCTGCCGAAATCGCTGCTTTTAGAGAGCGAAGCATCAAGCGTGACATGGAACGCTTGAAGAGGGAAGAAGAAATCGAAGCAATGGAACGACAACGGAACGGAGCGCAGAGGCCTTCTCGATTATCGTCCCCGCCTCCCTCCAACGCGAATTCCATACCCTTAGGACCGCGCGGTGTCCCCAATGCGCCTTCTGGTCCCAAAGGGCAGAAGTCAGATATGGGTAAAGATTACAATCGATCGGTCAACTTTGTCAATGGCGGGACTACTAACGGCGGCATGTCGTATACCAGAGAAGAAGATGACGATTCGGCTAGCGACGAAGAATTGGAGCGCCGGAGAGTGGCGAAACAGAACGCCGAGACAGAAAAGCACTACCTAGATGCTGAGCGGAGATGGCTGAATCGTGAGAAGTCGCGGACAGCTGCCCTCGAGCGAGAGAAGGAGCGCGATGAATCGGATGCAAAGGATTTCGCCAAGAACAAGGAGAAAATGCTTCAAAGACTCAAGCACTTCGATGACGACGCGGAGGCTTCACGAAAAAGCGAGGACTATTATAAGGACCGTAGTGCTTGGATTCGCAACCGAACCGCATTCAGAGCCAGAGAAATTGCCGCTGACGATGCCGACCGGCAGGCTGAAGAGCAGGAGCGTGTCAAGGAAGAAGCAGAGCGCGAACAGGCTAGGGGTATGGCAGATTCGTTTCTTGAAAGACAAGCCCAGGAGATGGAACAACGACAAGTTAGTAGGGCTGGTCTTGCAGCACCGCAGCCCTTTAAGCTCTCTCTGGGCGCGGCCGCACAGAAAGCTCAAGCACAACGTGCCGTACCGCAGCGTAAGACCATCGCGGAAGTCGAGGGTCTGCTCGAGGACGAGGATGAAGACGCGACGTCGAGACGTCAACTTATCCCGATTCAGTTCGAGCCATCTGCTGCGGCGGCTATGTCAGATGAAGAGCGCGACCAAGCCGTGCGAGCACTGGCCCAAGAAATTCCCAACGAGAAGGAAGGTCTCTGGGCTTGGGACGTCAAGTGGGACTACCTGGACGAGGGCGTCATACGAGACAAGCTCCGGCCGTTTGTCGAGAAGAAACTGGTTGAATACCTCGGTGTTCAAGAACAGCTACTCATCGAGGTGGTGGAGGAGCATCTCAGAAAACATGCTAAACCGAACGATTTGGTCGAGGAGCTGGCAGAGGTACGTAAATTTTGGTTCTATGCATTGCACTTAAACACCACTTACTGATTCTCTTAATAGGCACTGGACGACGAGGCCGAGGCGCTCGTGAAGAAGCTTTGGCGAATGGTGATTTTCTTTACGGAGAGTGAGAAGCGCGGCCTTTCTGCCTAGGAGAAGAGAGGCTCGTGAGCTGCGCTTGTAAATTTTTCTCACCATTTGACATTCGCACCCACTGTCTACTGGACGCAGTATAGACCCGGTTGCAGAAAAGGCGTATAGGCGCACTTTAGGCTCTTGGTATTCGAGGGCTTGGGTTTTGTAAGAGGACGCATCACGGATGTGATGCGAGAGGGAATAGGGTGAAAAGAGTAGCCATTTACCGGCTGCTCACTCTGATATAGGGGGCTGCAAGGTAGGTAATACTCATGGTGTAGCTGTACATACTACACTAAATAAAGTAGCTATGGGCTAAAAGAGCAGGTCAGATGCTCTATGATTAATAGGGAGTATTCCCATAATGCAAAGCCACGTGAAACCAATTACTTAAATACTTTTGTGCCTTCTCAGCTTATCTTATAGGTATGCATCTTAGGTATAGTCTGTGATGTGCCACACAAATAGATGGGGTCCAGGGCTTCCAGGGGGTAAGGGCCGGGGGTCACATCGGCTCGGGAGATGCGGAGTGGAGTGGGCATTTTGCGGGACCTGCGGGATGCCGAGGCAATTTCCCCAGAACCAACCCCAGCTTTTCGGTCACTATATCGTGGGGTTGTCGCCCTTTACCTCGTTCATTATGAATTAAGACTGTTCATATATTTGTGTTTCGCTCTCTCTCACTAAGTCTTGTGAAGTCATACCAGTTAATTAGGGTACCGCCATATTCTAGCCGCGATTGCGTTTACGACTCTTAGTTTAAACAAAGTCTTAAACGAATTACCTCCGCATTAGATATCCATAAGAGCTCAACACAGTAAAGAGCCTACGCCAATACCATCTATCAGCAACACAACCCCCTACTATATATTCCATTCCACCACCACCACCACCACCACCATCACCACAGTCACATACCATGGCCCCCACAGCACACCTCCCCCAAACCCTAACGTCCCCACCGCCCTGCGTGCTGCACACGCTCGTCTCCTTCCCGGCCCCGCACGTCGTGCTCGTAACCCTCAACCGCCCCGCGCAGCTCAACTGCATCCCGCGCCCGCAGCACTTCGCCCTCGACCGCCTCTGGGACTGGTACGACGCCGAGCCCTCGCTGCGGTGCGCCGTTCTGACGGGGGCCGGCCGCGCCTTCTGCGCCGGCGCCGATTTGAAGGAGTGGGACGGGATCAACGCGTCGGCCCCTTCTTCTTCGCTATCATCTTCCTCGTCTGGAAGAGAGTCAGAGTCTGGAAAAAGCTCGGAATCTGGAAAAGAGTCCGCCTACGTAAAACCCTCATCCCGCTTCCCCCGCACCGGCTTCGGCGCCCTGAGCAACCGCGCCGGCCTCAAACCGGTCATCGCCGCCGTCAACGGCGTGTGCTTCGGGGGCGGCATGGAGATGGCGCTGAACTGCGACCTAGTGATCGCGAGCGAGTCCGCACAGTTCGCGCTCCCGGAAGTAACGATCGGCGTGATCGCGCTGGCGGGCGCGTTACCCCGCCTGGCGCGGTGTGTGGGGCGGCAGCGGGCCGCGGAGATGGCGTTGACGGGAAAACGGTACGGGGCGAGGGAGATGCTGGGGTGGGGGATCGTGAATGAGGTGGTGGAGAAAAAGGAGGGAGGGGTGGTGGCGAAGGCGGTGGAGTGGGCGAGGAGGATCGCGGGAAATAGCCCTGATGCGGTGGTGGTGAGTCGCGAAGGGCTGAAGCTGGGATGGGAGGGGGTCGGGCCGGAGGTCGGGACGGATGTCTTGCTAAACGGGTGGTATTATCGGATAGATGGGGGCGAGAATATGGTAGAGGGTGTGAGGAGCTTCGTGGAGAAGAGGAAGCCGGTTTGGAAGGATAGTAAGCTGTAGATGTGGGCGGTGTAATGTCATGCTTTAGGGTGTCTATGGATTATCAGTCTGATGAGAGACATCGGACGTGTGCTGAGTCGGGCGTTGAGATTGTGCATGAACAGGTTTATCATTTCGTTTTATACATCATCCTATGGCCATTCCTCGCCGCCAACCCAGTAACCTTGTCATCAGTCTGAGTGAGTATATGTAGCGTGAAGACTTGTTGAAGGAAAGGGGGTATACCCATCTCGCTCGTAAATACCAATCATCTCCCATTCGGTACAACAGTTATGTATACGTGACAATTTATGCAAGCAAAGGCGCCTCCCTCCATGATTCAACTCCGTCTCGACATCCCAGTCGTTTAATGGAGAAAATACTCGAGGATGCTCTATCTACTCATCTGTTTTATAGTACAAGCAGCCCAAAGGCTCCTTTGAAGTACCGTGGAACACCGAAATCTAGCTCTGTGGTGTCCTGGAGCTACTGTGGCAAGGGTTTTCATTAGTTCTCCTTATTCGTAGAAGATGAAGAGGTTTCATGGCGGAAATCTCCTGCGCACGGAGAATTTCGACCAGAGGCCTATCGAGTGGCAAGAGTGCATCCAGGTAGCCAAGCTCAGCTACTTAACACCAAGTGTGTATCATCCCGCGTGATCTTAGGTCTTACTCAAAATCAAGGCCCATCTCAACCGATCAAGCAAAGATGTTCTTCAGGGAGAACCTGGGAGAGTTATGTCTCGCCACAACATTATGCTGGCAGTACGCAGATGCGGGCGGATCAGTCGTAGATGGTGCAGTGGGGGAATGGCCTATCGGCGTAGGCGGCGATATCGGGGAGGGATCTATCGCGTCGAACATATCGACGAAGCTCCCCAGTATCATCTTATACACGTCTCCATCGACGTGTTCGGTATCAATAACGTCCCTATATAGTGCCATGTCAGCATCCGAGTATAACGGAGATTTCACAGCGGCGACGCAAGCCTGGTTAATTACAGAACGGAGATACGACTTACGGAATCGAATACGTCTTCTCTATCTCATCATCGAGATGTTTCAATATCTCAGGGACGCCATGTCCAAAGGAGATAAACTGAATCGTAAACCACCGCTTCTCCAGCCTGCGCTTGAAGATGGACTGCCTGAGAAACTCGGCGACGGCCTCCTCGACGCTTCTGTCGTCGAGAGTCCCGCGCCAGACCCCGTCCGTCAGGACGATGAGCGTCGTCGCCCGCCGCGGGCCCCGGAGGTACGCGTCGAAGATGTGGGTCAGGACCTTGGCCATGTCGGTCCCGATATCGAACGGCCGGGACGACGCCTCCTGCCGGGCGGCCCGGAACTTCGACAGCACCTTGCTCCCCGAGACGGCGTGCGTGTTGTGCGCGCTCCCGACCGTGAACTCGATGTCGAGCCCGTCCTCGTCCAGGTGGTCGACCTTCGATACTAGCGTCTCAAGGACCATCGTCATCGCGTCCCAGTATGGGTTCATGCTCGTATCGTTATCTACCAGAAACATCTATGCAAGAGAAGCCGCCTATTAGTATTTTTTTTTCATGATTTCGAGGTTAGGAGTATTAAGTTTACTTACGATGTCGCGATCAACCAGGAATTGCTTCAAGTACTCGTCTTCCTTTTTCCTTAGCCCAAAGAGCGCTCTGACCCCCTTTTCCTTACACATTTGTACCTCGTGTTCCTGCGCGATTGGCCATGACGGGCTGATGATAAAGGGGGCGGAGGGAAGTGTGTGTGTCTTGGGTATTTCAATAGAAAGGGGGATAGGTGCGACGGCAGCTCGTTCCGACTCTGTCCTTATTGGCATGGAATATTCCCTCCGTGCTGGAGGATATTCCGGTCGTGTCGGGGGATACTCCAATCGTGCAGTATCCTCGGGTCTCGCGCGGGGAGTTTCATACCCGGGATTTGCGGAACCCCTGTACACGCTGGAGAGCGCGGAGGAGCCTCTGACAACGGGTTCCTTCTGGGTAGATATCTGGGGGGCCTGTACAGTCCTAAAAGACCTGTCTGAATGTGCTGAGTGAGTGGCCTGGTGAGGTCTGGGGGTGTTGGTTTTAGATGCGACGTGAGCACCAGCGGGTTCGCTTTCGATCATAAAGGCCTGGCTGGTCTGGGGCTGCAGCGCATCTTGACGATGGGCGACTCTGCCAGGTGGTAGCTGATCCATTCTTATAGGCTTGTTAATTCGACTGGACTTATATTGATGACGCGGCGCATGGGCGAAGCATGAATGATTAGAAAGCGAACGCGACCTCGTGGTATCAGCAGCTGCCGCTTCCACGGCCCGGGAGTTCATCGGGGAGTGCTCCTGGTTCTCAACATTGAGCCATGCCTCTTTAACGGACTCGGTGACCGGCTGCACGATACCCTTACTCAGTAGTCTGTCGTATTCCTTTCTTGCGTGACGCAGTTCCCTTTGAAGGACTTCATGCACGGATATAGTTATCGATCGGCGAGCTAACTCCGATACCAGCATGTATTCATCAACGATCTTCAGGATCCGCCCGGTGATCGTATCGGATATCCTCAGCACGCCTCTTAAAGTCTCGTGCCACTCTCTGACTTCTGGCAAGACGTCGGTTCCATCATGAAAGGCGTCATCAGCCGCTGGTACAGTAACATTTTCGCCTCTCTGCTTTCTTTCGCGAAGTCTCGTGATGGCACTTCGCCTCTGCTCGTGGTAGGCGCGGACACCCTGATAGCCTAGAACCACCCATGTTGCGGAGACTGACAGAACGCAGCCAAATGACCAAGTATCAATTGTCTGGGACACGCTTTTTCGGGGATCACGACGCGCAACGTCACATTCCGGCGCACCTACCAGAATGTTAGCCTGTGTATGTTTGAGTTTATGTTAAGGAGTATTTTACCGTATGTCTCGGTACCGCCCGTTATGAAACTTATCAGCTTTTCAGGGGGCGCTCCAAGTGGATATTTCGGCTTAAACTTGGCGAACCCGAAATCTGCCAGCTTAAATTCGCCGTCGACTCTGAGAATATTGTCGGGCTTGAGATCGCAATGCCACCTAGGCGTGTTAGCATCGGCTACATCTAGTCCAGAAGAAATATTGGGACCTTACCCTGAGAAGAGATGCTGGCTGCCATCTTGGCGCCTCAACACAAGATTGTGTATCGAGTGCAATGCAGTTGCGACATTTGCCAGAGACTCCCAAAACTGGATAGTTTCCGTGGGAAACGAAGGAGGGTAGGTTTCCTTAGAAGCGAGGAACTCTTCGAGGTCTTCATCACCGTATTCAAGTAGTATGTTGTAGGTGCGGCCCACGGTTCCGTCTTCGATCCATTCGTCGATTTCGTACTCGCCCAAAAATTGCACCATACCGGGCTTGTCCAGGACCGCAAGGTACGCCTGCTTCTCCCATTCGAAAATATCAGAGTTTTCTTGGGAAAATGACTTCAAAGCCAATGTATAACACTGAGACAGTCAGAATCATCAAGCAAACGAAGTCAGCAGACTTACTCACCCTACCATGGTCGTTATCGTCATACGCAGAGCTACTGATTTTTGCTTGAAGACTCAAAGGGACAAGCGATTCCTCAACAGCCACCTCGTATACCGATGCCGTTCCACCTTTCATACTAATAGGTTGGCGCTTGCAGAAGGGCATCACCCATCTTCCCCGGCCAGGATCTAAAAACGCACTGGTCATATGCAGTCCCAACGGGCAAGGGTATAACCACATCTTTTCCTGGAAGCGCTCCCAGAAGTCTTTCGCGTCGCTGATAAGCGCCTTCCTCAACAGGTCTTGTTCGAGGGACTCCTTGTTTGGTAGATCATGGAAGCTCTTGTCAGTTATTCTGTATCGCTGAAAGAGAAGAATCAAGTGGCCATAGTTTAGCTCCAGCAGGACTGCGAAGACGTTTAGACAGCAGGAGTCTTGGTTATCGACCTCATCCGAGTTAGGAATTTTCAGGGTCGGCTCGTAGGCTTCGTGGGCCTCGATGAGAAGGCGGTCGGTGTTGCTGATCCTCTTATTTGGACTGCTGCTACGCATCCACTTCAATATGTCGTTGGTGCGATAGTAATGGCGCCCACAGGATGCCTTGGACTTCCACTCGTACTTCAGCTTGTGCTGAAAGATGCTGATGATGTTAGGGCCGGCCGACATTGTGGTCGCCGACTCAGCACCCTCCATCAGCACTTCTGCTTACCTATAAATTGCGTCGGCAGATCGATTCGTGCACCGGAAATACGGAGCGTAGTGGGAAAGAACTGGAGGAATGAAGAATTAAAGGCGTTTCAGGTGCAAGACTGGACGTTGTGAGAGTGACTGGGCGGATTGAAGATAGGAATTGTCTTTGGATTTCTTATTCCAGCCGTAAAGTCCGCGTGCTTGCGTGTTAAGCTTATCATATTATGGTTCGCGCCCCAAAGGTCGAAGCAAACAGTACCTCAGGTTTTATTCACTCAGCCTGCTTCTCCAGGCGCACACACGCATGTCCGTGGTTTAGCGGAAGTAATTGGCCATCGAGGCCAGCAGTGAGCCTGCGCATTGTGCGCGAACCAGATTCCAGACCCATGGCCAAGAACATACAGAATTCAAACCCATTTTGGACTCCACTGCCGCCGGTAATGATAGTTGGCGATATATTGTATTGAGTCCCAGCTTCGCCTGACTGGCCGTCGACATCCAAATTCCCACAGCCCCTTCGACGAGAAACTGCGCCTCACGTGGTCAATATAGATAAACCTCGGCAATATCATTTAGAGCGGTTTTGCTTATCTTGAATGAGGGGCAATCCCTCAGAAGGCAGACTGCTATGAGGTGATGGCTTATATCGTATTACCTAACAGTCGCGAATTGACTTAGTCGCGAGGTTGTTATGAGATATCGTGGTTTGGAGGTTTTCAAAGTGCTATGCTAGTCGCTAGGATTTGAAAATATAGGGGACCATCACTTAATTATGGGGGCCCTTAGTAAGCTAATGGGATATTTACATGGCTTACGATACGCTGTATCCAACAAAACGACTTGTGGGTTGGCAGATTTATTCTAAGGTAGATTTCGCCTCAGCCTTTGGACCTTGGATCAAATTGACGAATTTTATATTACCAGACAAGTAGCCTTGTTACGAAGATCAGGGCCAGAAGACTTGTAAATGTTGCGGAGATACCAGTCATGGTGTACCTAGGTAGTCATAGTGACTTTAAGCTTATCTCAGAAGCTCAGACCAAGATCGCAAAATGTATCTTTCTAGCCACATTTATCTTAGCTAGTTTAGATTTAATTTAAAAGACTAGTGGCTACGCTACTAGAAGCCATAGCAAAATGGTCTGTGCAATTATATTAATGGGTCTAAGCGTAATGTTTTTTAAATTTATATTTAAACCGATATAAATATTTTTAAAATATTATATTTTTTTTTATTATATAATTATAATAAATTTTTAATATATATTTATAAAATAATTTATTATTATATAATATATTATTTTAAAATTATATTTTAAAATTAAATATTAATATAATTATTTTTTATAATTATTTTATATAATTATTAAAATAATAATAATAATATAATTAAAAAAATATATAAAATAATTTTATATATTAATTTAATTTTAATAAATATTTTTAAAATAATAAATAAGAAAATTTATTATAATTATATATATAATTTAAATAAAAATATAATTTAAAATTAAAAAATAAAATTTTTTATTTTTTTAATTATTTTTTAATTAAATATAATTAATAATTATTATATTATTATAAAAAAATAATTATATTATAATAAAATTTTTTTCGGAAATATATTAAAAAATAAAAAAAATAAAAAAAATTTTTATAATTTAAATTAAATTTTTAATTTATTAAATAAATGAATAAATTAGGGGTTTAATTTAATTTAAGAATTTTTTTTTTATTTTTTTCATTTTTTAATATATTTCTAAAAAGAATTTTCTTTGCGAAAAATTTTTTTTTAATATTATAAAAATATTTTTTTAATTTTTAAATTAAAATATTTAAAATTTAATTAATTATTTTAAAAAATTAAATTTAATATTATAATTATTTAATTTATTTATTTTATAATTATTTAATTATAAATAATTTTATAATTATTATTATAATTTATTATTTAGAAATTTAATTAATTAATTAATTTAATTTAAAATTTATTTATAAAAAGTTTATTAAAAATATATATTATTAATTAAATTTTAAAAAATATAATAATCTTTTTAATTTTTTAATTATAAAAATTATTATTATTTATTATTAATAAATATTTAATATAATAATTATAAACCTAATAATATTAAATTATAATTAATTATTATTATATAAATATAAAATTAATAATAAAATTTTTTTGGCTTTTTTTTTTTGGTTTTTTTTGGCCTTATAATTCCGGGAAAGCTAGCCCTTTGTAAATTCCGGGGGCTTTAGCCTTTTGCTCTGGGAAAAAAAACCAAAAAAAAAGGCTAAAAAAATTTCGGCCGCTCTATAATTACCAATTAATAATCTTAGATTTAATTATTAATTTATATTTTTCTTTGGGTTTTAATTAATTTAAGATATTTATTATTATATAAGATTATGGAAAAAAAAAAGGTAGAATTTAATTAGAAATTATTAAAAGCTTAAAATTAAATATTTTTTAACTTAAAATTATTATAAATAAAAAAAATAACTTTTTTATTTAGCTTTTTTATTTTTCTATTATTACTTTTAGATAAAAAATAATCTATATTAAATTTAATATTAATTTTAATATTAATATTATTAAATTTATTATTATTTTTTTAAAATTATTTTTATTTTTTAATAATTTTATTATTTTTTATAGTAATTAAATATATTTTATAATTATTAAAATTATAAAATTTTTCTTGGTAATTATTTTTATTTTTAAAATTGGATTAATTAGTTATAAATATATTATTATTATTTAAAAAATACTTTTTATTTGGGTTAAAATTCCGCTTATATTTTAATTAAAACTTTTTTTCCTAGGATTTGCTTAATTATAATTAATTCTAAGGATATTTAAATTCCAAAAATAACCTAATATTAATAATATAAATATTATTAATATAATTATAAATACATATTAAACATTTTAAATTATTAGTGAAAAATACCGGTATAATTTCTAAGTAAAAAATATTCTAAATAAAATATATAAATAAATATTAAATATTAATACCTAAGAAATTATATATAATATAATTATAATATATCTTAAAAATGTTATATAAATAATTTTTATTTAATTTAATAATTTTAAATATAAAATATTATTTATTTTTTTTAAATTTTAATTAAATATTTAATTTTTTATAATTTAATATATAATAGATATTATTATAAAGAAAAATGTAATTAATAATATAATTAATTAATTTATTATTAAGCGGCACTAAGTAATATTTTATATCATTTTAAATAAATTAATCATTAATTTTTTTTTATATTAAATATATAATTTTTATATTTATAATATATTATATAATATGATAAATTTTATTATATATCATAATGATTAGGTAAATATTAATTATTTTAGAAAGAGAAATAAAAGCTATAAATATTTATATATTATATTAAATAATTAAAAGATAAAATTTAAGATAAGGATTATTTAGCATATAAATATAAAGAAATTATTAATTATTAAAAAAAAGTATTATTATATAAAAAAAAATACTTATAATAATTAATATTTAATAATTAAAATAATAATAAATAAATAAACTTAGAATATAAAAATAATATTACTTTTTAATAATAATATTTTTTTAAGTTAATCATTTAATTATATTATTAGAGATTTTATTATAAATTTATTTAAAATATAAAAAATAAAAAATTATATTATTATTTATATTATTATATAGCTAAATATTATTAATTAATAAATAATAAATATAAATTATAAAATTATATTTAATATTATTATTATTTAATATAAAAAATGATAATATTAATTTAATATTTTTATTATATGTTAGATAGTAAATATTAATTAAATATATTAAAAGAAATTTATATTATTTAATTATTAGATTGGTAATTTTAGATTCGGTAATATTTATTAAAATACTAAACCTATTAGGATAAAATTTTAAAAGATTTAAATATTAGAAAAAAATTATTATAAATAATAAAAATAAATAATTAAATAATTTTTAAATTAAAATATTAATATATAAAAGAAAAATAACTAAAAAAAAGATGAAAAAAAATAATTAAAAAAAGGATATTTAATTAATAAAGGTTTAAAAATAAAATAAATTATTATATAATTTTATAGGGGTAAAATTATTAATTATTTTGCTTTTTATAGCGTAATTAAATTACTTTTATTATATCTTAAAATTTAATATGAAATAATATAGGTTTTTTTGGCATAATAATAAAACATTTAAATTTTAAATAAGTTTAAATCTTATAAAAAATATTTATTTTTTTAATTTTTTATTTTTTTATTACTTAATAAATATATTAAATTTGCTTATTTATTTTTCTATTTTATATAATAATTCTATTAAAGTATTAATTTTTTTCTTTTTATAATTATTAATTTATTATTATATATTAAAAGGTAATTCCTTATGATATATTTGATTATATAAAAAAAATATATTAAATATTAAGTTTTATAAATTTAATATCTATGAAATAATCATATAAAATAAATTTATAATAAATTTTCTTTTTAAAATATTATATATAATTTTTTTTAATGTAATACTTTGTGATTTATATATAATTATTACGTAATTAATTAATAAGGGAAATTATTTCTAAGAATAAATAATTTAATTTAATATAAATTTTTACCGTATATATTTTATAAGAATTATTAATTTATTATTATTATTTTAAAATTTTTTTCTAAAAAATAATTAGAATGGTAATTTTAAGTAATTATTTTATATTACCATGATAATTTAGAAAAGGTTTTTTAATAAATTAAACTTTTCCGTTTAATTTAGATTGTAAATGATACCTTAGGTATTATTAAAAAAATTAATAAATTATTAGATATTATATATTAATATAATTTTATATTTAATACATATGGGAAATATTTTAAAAAAATTCTTAATAATTATAAATTTAACTTTTATTATATTTATATTATAATTAAATATAATAATATTAATTATTATATTATTTAATAATAATATATAATTATAATTATATATATTTATTTATATTTTAATTAAATATAATTAAATAATATTAATAAAAATTATAATTTTTTCTTAAGAAAAATTTAATGTAATTTTAAACGAAAATAATTTAAATAATAATTTTGAAATTTTAAATATATATAATTTAATTAATATTTATTAAAAGTTTTTTTAATTTTTACTTTA
Organism: Hypoxylon sp. FL1150; assembly: GCA_022495205.1. Taxonomy (NCBI): domain Eukaryota; kingdom Fungi; phylum Ascomycota; class Sordariomycetes; order Xylariales; family Hypoxylaceae; genus Hypoxylon; species Hypoxylon sp. FL1150. The sequence continues at coordinate 7,388 of MU376288.1, read as the reverse complement.
TTAATATTATATTTTAATAAGGAAAATAAAATATATAAATAAATAGTAAATATTATAATTTATTAATTTTATTATTAATAAATTATTAAGTAAAAAATAAAGCGTTTTATTTTTTATAAGGGGTAATTAGAAAAAATCTTTAATAAATAATATAATTAGGTTATTAAGGATTTTATTATTTTACTTAGAAAAAATTTCTTATAATTTTAAATTTATTTAATTAAAAATCTTTAAATTAAATATATTTTTTTTATTTAAAATAAAATATTAAACCTTATTAAAAACCTATTAAAATAAAATAAAAATATTTAAATTATCATATAATAATTTTTATTAGGTATTTTTTATGAGTAAACGGAAAAGAAAATATATGGTATTTTTTATAATCTAATTAAAAATAATATTAATAAATATACTTTATAAAATAAATAGCTTATAATTTATAATTAATTTCTATAAATGCTAAAATAATAAAATAATTAAATATATTTTATCCATATTGCCGCTATTATCTATTTATATATAAAAAAATAATAATATTTTATTATTTTTTAAACCTTTTTAATAATAATTTATTATTAAAATATAAATAACCCGTTATTTTTAATTTAATAAATTTATAATATTATCTAATATATTATTAATAATAAAACTATTTAATAATTTACTTTAAAATTATTTTTAATAATTAAAATTATTAAATAATTTATTTTAATAATATTTTATATAAAATATTTAATTATAATTAATATTAATATTTTAATGCCTAAAGAAATTAGAAAGTTCTTTTTAGATATTAAGCTCGAGAACCTAACGCGCTAGTTTTTACTAATCTTATAATATAAAATCATTAATTTTTTTAAAATATTTAAATTTATTTTTTTTTAATTTTATTTTTTTTTTAATCTTTTTATTATAATAATTATTTAGATATAAATTATACTTATTAATATAATAATTATATATTTCTATGTAATTTAAAAAAATAATATTATTAATTATAAATAATTTTTTATAATTATAATAAGGATAATTTAATAAAAATTTAATTTTATAAAAATTATTAAATTAAAAATATAAATATAATAATTTATATTATAAGAAATATTATAAGATATAAGCCCTAATAAAATATTACCATATATATTATTTATTATTATTTTTAAAAAAAAAATTAATAATTTTTAAAAATTTAAAATAATTTATATTTTCTAAATCCTTTAGTTTTTATATATATTTATTATATATCATATAAAAAGCCTTAATATTATTATTTAAAATAAAATTTAAAAGCTATGTTTAAACTTTAAATAAATGATAATTTATTATTTATATAATGTAATTATTCTCATATAAGGAAAAACCAAAGAAAATATAATATATTTTTTATATTAAATAATCTTTTTTATTTATTAATTTATTTATTAATTTTAAGATAAATAATAATATTAGATTATTATTAGTAATATAAAGTAAAATGCTTTTTATAATTTCTTTATAAATTATACTAAATATTTTATTTTTATTATAATATTTTATAATATAAATAATAATAACGTTAAAATTTATATAAAAGGAAATATTTATATTAATCATTTAATATAAAATAATAAAAAGATTATATTAATTTAAAAATAAATTATTATGTTCCGGATAGAAATTTTATTAGTTTTTATTATTTTTTTAAAATAAAATAATTATTTTAAATGTTTTTTTAGGAAAAGAAAACTAATATTTTAATTAGGGTTTAAGCTTGTTTTTTTTTTAAATATTCTTAGCTTTTTTTTTTATTAATTTTAAAATAATATTAGGAAATATAATAATGTTTTTATATATAATTTAATAGATAATTAAATTAATTTTATATAATATTTATATTAAATAAATTTATTAATAAAAAATTATTTAAAAGATTTTTATTAATTTCTTTTAGTTTAAGATTTATTATAATTATATGATAGCCCTAAATTTTTATAAATTTCATTTTTTTTTATTTATTATTATAATTTATTAATATTAAAAAGGCAATTTTAAATTAGAATAAGTTATAAATATAAAAGTTTTTATATAATTATTATTTATATTAAAATTATTAATTTATTAATTTAAATTTCTAATATAATATTATATTATAAAATTTCTATGTATAATTATAGAAATATTAAATTATAATATAAAGATTTTTATAAAATAATTTATATGATATAATTATTTATAATTGTTTTTTTATAATTTTTTAATATTTAAATTCTAATATATATTAATAAAGATTTTATTAATATAAATTAATAGGATTTAATGTAATAAAAATATTAGGGATATTAAAATAATATATAAAAGTTTTGATTTTATTATGGTAATAAAATTAAAAAAGATAAATATTTTTAAGGATATTTATATATTATAAGATATAATTTAATATAATTTAAGTTTTTAATAAATTAGGATTTTTTAAAATAATTTTTATATTTTTTTTTAATATAATTATTAAATGGTTTTTTTTAATGTAAAATTTATTATTAATTTTTATTTAACATTATATTAATATATTTAATATAATATAATAAAAATTATAATATTAAATAAATTAATTATTATATTATTTTATAATATATTTAATATATTTTTTATAATTTATTTTATATTAATAGATTTTAAGGAAATTAATAATATTATTAAAATAAAACGAGGGATATATAAAGAATAATAGTTTTTAATTTTAATTAAATTTATTAATAAATATTTATTAAATTAAAAACATATAAAATTAATAAATATTATATAAGTTATAATATTAAATAAATATATTATTATTATTAATTTTGATTTTTTAATTTATATAATTTTAAAATTAATTTATTTTAATAATATTTATTAATAAATTTAGAATAATTATTTTATTATAAATATTATTATTTTTTTATAAAATTTCTTTTATAAGATTTACATTAGTTATAATGCTATTAGTAATTTTTATATTAATAATATTAAAAAGTTTCCCTATCCGCACCCCTAAAAACTCCTATCGGGCTTTTATTTACACCCGTATATATCTTTAAATCGGGGCGATAAAATTTCATTTACAGCCACCAAGCTTATATTTAAATAACTTTACAAAATCGGCTTCGAATTTTAAATAATTAGTATCTTTTAATTATTAATTTAATTATAATTTAAATGAATTAAATTACATTATCATATAATATCTAATTATAAAATTATTTAAATATAAAAAAATTTAATATAGAAATTTAATTATTTAATATATTTTAAGTTGTAACTAACGATATAAACACTTATATACTTAATATTTAAATCTTAATAATTTTAGGAATATTTTTTGTATAAATCTAAAAATAATATCATTTAAAAGGTATTAAAATTTAAAATTAATTTAAGATTTTTTATAAATTCTTCCGATTTATTTATAGGGAGTTATATAAGTTAGAATTATTAAATATTTAGTAAAATCGCATCTTATAATCTCTAAAAAAGTAATTATATAATGACTTTTTTATTTTAAAATACTTTAAATTTAATGCCACCCGGAAAAAAAATATTACATTATAATGTAATCTAATTCATTTAAATTATATTTAAAATAACTATTAATTAATTTTAATTATATAAAAATTAGAATAGATTTTATGAAATTATTAGGTTACAAACTTCCTGGATAGAAATGAAACCTTATCGCCCCTGATTTCAAGATATACACAAGTGCAAATAAAGGCCCGATAGGAATTTTTAGGAGTGCAAATAAGGAAATTCATATTAAAATTATTAAATATTAAATTATTTTTAAATAATTAAAATAAAATATTTTTATTTAATGTAAAACTATAATATTTAAAATAATAATTTAAAAAATAATATAATTAAATTTTAATTATAAATTTATAAATTTAAAATTTTTTTTAAAATTAATATATTATTTATAAAATATTATTAGGGCTAAACGGCTATAATAAAATAATATTTAAATTATATAATAATAATAGAAATTTTAAATATATTTTATTTATATTATATAAAAAATAAATAATATAATTTTAATATTTATATTATTATTTTTTAATTTATATATAAAAATTATAAATTATATATTAATAATAATAAGATTATTATATTTATTATAAAAATATTAATAATAATATGAATTTTAATAATTAAAAGTTTTTTTATAATTTTAAACGGAAGGAAATAATCTAATAAAATATTAAAATTAAAATAATTTCTAATAGAAAAAAAATATAATTTATTTTATTAATTTTTATTATTTTTATTATAATAATTTTTATAAATATTATTTATTTTAAATTTAATATTAAATTATTTTTTTTTATAATAAAAATAATATATTATTTTTTTTATTATTAATACTTTATTAAAATATTATTTTATAATAATATTTTTTTTTAATATAAAATATTTTTAATTATTATTAATGAAAATGAATTAGGGCTTATTAAAAAAATAAAATAAATATTTTAATTATAATTAAAATTAATTATGAAATTAAATTAAAAGTTATTTAATTTAGATTTAAGGATAATTTATAAAATATAATAAATTATTAATATTATTAATATAAAAGTAATTATAAAAGCTAAGTGAATTAAAAGTATTATTAATATAAAAATAACTTATAAAATATAATAAATTATTAATATTATTAATATAAAAATAATTATAAAAGTAAAATAAATTAGGGATATAATTAATATAAAAGTAATTTATAAAATATAATAAATTATTAATATTATTAATATATAATTAGTTATGTAATTAATTATAAAACGGTTTATTTTTAATTAAAGGATTATTAGATAATTTATTTATAATTAAAATATTATCGGATAATTTATTTTTAATTAAAATATAATAAATATATAATTAATTATATTTATATTTATATGGTTAATTATATTTATAATATATAAAAAAATATTAATTTAAAAGAAATAAAAATAAAAATAAATAAAATTAATAATAATAATTAAATATTTAAAAAATAAATAATATATAATATATAAAAATATTAAATAAAAAATTATAATTAAAAATATTATTATTATAATTATTACCATTTATATTAATATTAATTTTAATATTATTAAAAATATTTATATTAATTATTAGCTTAGTATTTTTTTTTATTAATTTTAAAAAGTAAAAAATTTAAAAAAGATTATTATTATATTACCATTTAATATAATATTATTAAAAAATATTAATTAAATTTTAATAAATTTTTATTATAATTATTATATTTATAATTATATGATTATCCCGATAAAATATTTTATTTAATTAAATATATATTAAATTATAGTAAATATAATTATAAAAATTATATTAAATTATTAAAATATTTATATGAAAAATAACTTTAAAATTATTTATAAAATTATTATTAAAATAAATATATTAATTATTTATAAAAAATACTTTAGGTATGAAATTAACGGGCCTAATAGAAATTATTTTAAGTAAAATAATAAATAATATTAGATTTATAATGAGAGGTTTATTTAGCTAAAAAAAACCCTAGGGAAAAAAAATAAAATTAAAAAAAAAAATAATTTTTTTAAAAAAATATTATGATATATTAATTTATAAATAATAAAATATATTATGTAATTTATAATTAAATTATAATATATATAGCAAGTTAATTATAAAATATAATTGATATTTTCTAAGAAATTTTTAATTATTTTTTATTATTTATAATTATTATAAATGCGAAATGAAAAGTTATTTATTATATAAATTTAAATTAAAACGAATAAAAAAAAAGTTAGTGGTAAAGATATTTATAAAAAAAAAAAATAATAAGATTTTAAATAATTTTAAATGTAATTAATTAATTAAATTTTAATAAGATTATGAATAATTTTAAAAATTTAAATGGCTTTTATTTTAAGAATTAAAATAATTAATAAGGCGGCTAAGATAAAAAGGATTTAAATATAAACGATTTTATTAAGTGTATTTTTTAGCTGGCGTCTTAGTGGTATAAGTAATTATTTAAAACTTAAATTTAATTAAATTTAATTAATTAATTAATTAAATATATTTTTTAATATTTTATTTAGTAATAAAGGATATTTTTAGATATTTTGCTAATTAATATAGCCGAATTTTTCTAGGTTTAAGTGTAATATAATTTCTAGTTAGATTAATAATTTATTTTTTTTTTATAAAAAAATTTTTATTTTATTTTTATTTTATTATTATAATATTAATTATAAATTTAATTAAAATATTTAATATTATTAAAATAATAAAATTTAAAAATTTTAATAATTAATTTAAATAATATATTTAATATAAAAAATAACATTAAACGTATAATATAAATATACGGGAATTTATTATATAATATTTAATTTACATATATTATATATTTTTATTAATATTTTTAAATGTAAATTTATAATGATTTTATTAGTAAAATTATCGGCCTAATACCTAATAAATTCGATTAATTAATAAATTATTAAAATTATTAATTATAATTATAAATATTTATATTTAAATAATTTAATTGATTTTTAAATCGTAAAATCAATTAAAATCATATTAAATAAAATAAAAAAAAATAAAAATTCTAAGTTTAATTATACTTTTATAAAAAGCTTAGTTTTAATTGAATTTTAATTGTAATATATCTTTTTTAAATTGAATTATTACTTTTAAAAAGTATCATATGACATTTTGAAATTATTTAAAATTACTTTTAATTATTTTCCTTTTTTAAATAATTTAATTAATTTATAAATTTAAAAATTAAATAAAATTATATTAAATTAATTAGAAAATAATAAAAATTCCAAGTTAAATTATATTATTATATGATATTTAATTTTAATTATAATTAAATTAAAAAGCTATGGTTTTAAAATCTAAATAATTTCAAAATGAATTTATAATTCGTTTTAAATATTATATATTCGAATTAAATTTAAATTTAATTTAAATATTATATAATAATATAATTTAGCTTTAAATTTTTATCTTTTTTTATTTTATTTAATATATTTTTAATTGATTTTACGATTTGAAAATCAATTAAATTATTTAAAAAAAAATATTTATAATTAATAATTTTAATAATTTATTAATTAATTAAAAATTTATATTTAACTAGCTAGCTATACGGTTATACTAATAATTTTATTATATATTTATATGGGTAAATGCTAGTGCGGAAATTAAAAGGTATAATATATATTATTAAAATATTACATAATAAATTTCCGTATATTTATATCGCACATTTAATATTATTTAATATAAATATTAAATATATTAATATAAAATTTAATTAATAATTAATTTTAATATTTTTAATTTTAATATAATATTAATTTAAATTTCTT
>MU376287.1:0-107589 GCA_022495205.1 Hypoxylon sp. FL1150 | reverse complement strand
TTTTAATAATAATTTTAATAATAATTTTAATAATAATAATTTTAAAAATTTTAAAATATTAATAATATTAATAATATTATATTATTATTATTATTATTTTAATATTAATAAAATTTATGCGAAAAAATAAATGTTAATTAATTAAAATTTTATTAATTTTATTAATTTTATTTAATTATTTTAATTATTTTTTTAAAATTTAATTTAATTTTTTAAATAATTATTCTTTTAAATTTTTCATTTAAATTAAATAATTTAATAATTAATATAAAAATCAAATAATTAATATATATAATCTAATAACTAATATATATAATCTAATAATCAGTATATAAGGCGGGGCAACCAGAATAAGCCCAAAAAAACGGTTTCCCGAAAACCCCCATCCCCGCTACGGTATGTATGTATCAGACACCTACATGTGCGGGGCAGTGACCTTACTAGGTACCTAGTACTTTTTCTTTTTTCCTCTAAACGATACCTCAGTTCCGTACACAAGACTCTTAATACAGCAAGCAAATACACAAACGTCTCTGGCGGATTATCTACGCAATCAACCTATCTGCTACTCTCGCACCAAATCTCCCGAGATGGGTGCCCAGCAGTCGACCGGCAGAGGCACTGCGACAAGTGACAACTCGCCCCATAAGACGGACTACTACGATCTACTGGGGGTCGACCACCGAGCAACCGATGAGGAGTAAGCATGCGAGTACCATACTATATATGTATATAGTATAGTTCTTCTGATTCTGTTTCTTGCTTAGGATAAAGAAGGCTTATAGAAAGAAAGCCCTAGAGCTACACCCGGACCGAAACTACGGTGATGTCGAGAATGCTACTCAGAAATTCGCCCAAGTCCAATCCGCCTACGAAGTCCTCTCCGATCCCCAGGAACGTGCGTGGTACGACAGCCACCGCGATGCTATTCTACGCGGCGATGATCCCGCCGATACAGAAGCAACCCCCGAATACCACAACGTTCGCGTTACCACCGCCGACGAGCTATATACCTTGATCGGTCGCTTTAACAAGTCTGTGCCACTCGACGATTCTTCGAACAGCTTCTTTACCATTCTACGGGAGACTTTCACCAGGATTGCCGATGCAGAATATGTCGCCGCCGACTGGGAAGGGCTAGTTCCTATCGAGTATCCCTCCTTTGGTGAATCCAAAGACGACGACAAGGTAGCCAAGAAATTCTACAGTAGATGGTCTGCCTTCTCCACCAGACTTAGTTTCACCTGGAAAGACAAATGGAGGCTTTCCGACGCGCCTGACCGGAGGGTACGTCGCCTCATGGAAAAAGAGAACAAGAAGTTTCGGGAAGATGGAATACGCGAATTCAACGACGCGGTGCGGTCTCTTGTTGCTTTCGTCCGCAAGCGCGACCCTCGCTACGTGCCCAACACGCAATCCGAGGCCGAGAGGCAGAAAGTCTTGCGCGACTCGGCTGCCGCGCAAGCAGCTCGGTCAAGGGCTGCTAACCAGCAGATTCTTAACGACCCATTCGCTGTGCCCGAATGGGCGCAGTCTCGAGGCGACGAACTCCACGAGGGAGAATTTTCCGAGATCGAGGAGGAGTCGGAAGTCGAGCATATAGAATGTGTGGTGTGCAATAAGATATTCAAAAGCGAGAAGCAGTATGAAGCCCACGAGAAGAGCAAGAAGCATATCAAGGCGGTTCAGCAACTGCAAAGGCAGATGAAAAAGGAGAACTCAAACTTAGATTTAGATGACGACGTCCAACAACCACCCAGTGCCGAGATACCAGTCATAGATGAAGACCAGGTCGAAGATGATAATGTCCGCGGCACAGTCGACACAGCTCACACAGACCCCTCTAGCCAGCCCGAAACAGTCTCTGAAACCGAAACGAAAGCTTCGAACCCAAGAGTCACAACAGTCAACCCGGAGGAAGAGAGTGAGGACGACGAGTATGCCTCGAGAGATGCCGTAGAAGCGCGTCTTATATCAGGACAGCAGGAAAAATCAAATCCTTTACAGGGTGACGAAGACCATGCCGATGATCTCGTAGGTGAAGTAGACGATATTTCATTGGCGAGCGGCGAGCCCACCAAGAAAATAGGCAAGGCCAAAGCTAAGAGGCAGAAAAAGGCTACTCGCCAAGCAGCTTTGGACCTCCATAACGATTCTGTAAGTTGTGTATTGCTATACTCGTGCCAGTTATTTCACTGTGATCTATCGCTTACTTGTACAACAGCAAAAGTGCGCCGCTTGCAATACCAACTTTGATTCAAGGACGAAGCTCTTCAAGCATTTGAAAGAGACAGGTCATGCAGCAACCAAATCCGCCCCATCTAAACCCGGTAAAAAGAAGAGGTAGATACTTATTGCCCCTACCCCTGCCGCAATGTTCAGAAGATAGTGTCCATAATGTCCATAATGCCGTGAAACGATCTAGATATTGCAGCCAAACCCCGTGGTCCATTCCATAGAATTCAGATGAAAGAAATATCATGATTCTGGCTCGACGGCGCGTCTTACCGGCATAGAGCAGAAATTACGGACAACGACTTGAGCATTCAGATGCCGTTGCTTGTCCCACACCATACAGTATGTGCTCATGATATTTACATCGGTAATGATTGTTCGCAGTCGCCCATGATCCGTGATAACGCCTAAGTAGTACATCGTGGTATTGTGCCCAACAACACAAAATTGACAAATCAACATGCCTGATGCTGCTCATTCAGTCTCCTAGAGCCGTTTCGTCGTCGTCGTTGTCGCTTAGAGTCTCCACCTCGTCAATGGATCCTCCTAATTCATGTAAATGTGCAGTCGGATCGTGGTCCGACACGTGAATGATGGCTTTACCCTGGACGTGCTTGACACTTCTGCGCCAATCTTTCCAATCCTCTTCGTCACGGATCAAGAAGCCGATGAGCATGCTGGGATCCATTTCCTTGATGTGCAATCGCCGTAACTTGCGCGTATGGCAAGTGTCAACTTCTTCCTGAGTGAACTCATCAAGATCTTCATGATAGGGGAGAGCAGGCCGCGTGAAATGCGGGTCTAGGTAGAAGAAATGGAGACCCTGTACTCCGATGAAATAATGTGATGACGACGGGCGCCCACTGCGTTTATCGTTAATAAGCGACAAGGACACGCAGAGAGAGCGCTGAGTAATATAAGTAAACATACCCTGCGATTCCAATCGACTGCGGCATCTGTAAAGATGCAGCAAGAGCCTCCCAATACACCGGTGTGATTTTGTCGATGCCGAGTCGCGTTCCAACGAGTATCACGGTAGGGTGGAAAGCCGTGCCGTCGGGGTTAGCAATTTTCATAAGGCTATCTTCGTAGACATCTGGGCCATCCCCCGTGGAGTATACGCGTAACGCCGGCTCCTTCTCATTCGTCAATGCTCTGTCAAAAGAGTCAGCAAATGATTTCCTAGTAAATATGTATTTGTATTGGAACACTTACTGAATACATCTGGCGGTGGCCGACGGACCAAACCACTCGCCGGGATACTTGCCGCAGGCAGAGGCGCCGTGGCGCACAAAGTTGTGTATAGAGTACGGCGCTCGCGGGTCGTCGGCAAATAGCGATAGAATCTTCTTCTCTTCCAAGCTTTCCATTCCTCGTCGCCATCCTAGGAGCAATTTAGCAACTGCATAGACAAGCTCACGACATTTGCTAATGGGTCGTCATACCTCTGCCGAGACGGTGAACGAGCATAGCATTAGCCAGTAGACTCTGACCAGATCGGATCATGCATCCCCATCCACTATCCGAGGCGAAACCATTCTGGTCGCTTAATTGGCTTTTGAGGCGCATCGAGAAAGACAGGGCAGAGAGGGCCTTCGGATCCTGCGATTTGGCTATGGGGTCGAACTCGGATCGGTACGTCATCCATATTCGGGACTCGAAGTCGTCGAGGAAGGCAGGAGGCCACCCGCCGTCTAGCGGTGCTTCGTCGTAGGCTAGGGATGAGTCGAGGCTACTGGATGTAGAGTCGGGAGGCGTGGCAGGTAGCCTGGCTGGAGCTTGGATGGAGTCTTTGGCCGGCGGCTCGGGAGCTGGGGACGGCTCTTGCCTTGGGCTGGAGCTGGGGCTATTGTTAAGCTTGTAGGAAGACCCTAGACACCAGACAGGCTGATCGCGGACAATGTCATTAGTTGGCTCGGGGTCCCAGAACATCTGCACCAGACGCCTGCCAATATCTACGGTAGCATCCATGCTGCGAAGCGATGAGGTCTATGAGCTTAACCTAGATGGTCTTCGAGGGCTAACCGCAAGCGGAACAATTCGGTAGGAATAGGCAGCCAGTAGAAAGGCGAGTAAGAATCCGAGGGTCCAAGGGAGAGTGGAATAGACGGAGAATGCAAAAGGACAGAATTGAAGTAAAGTTCTATGGTAGAGGAAACACCGCTGCTTGGCTTGTGCCGGTGACGATTGCGAGGTAAGATATAGCAGATGGTGGACCGTGTGGACCGTGTGGACCGTGTGTACCTAGGAGGTAGGCAATAGCTTGAAAGCGGCGTAAAACGCTTGATGGATGATGGACGGATGGAATGGACCGGACAGGACCGGACAGGACCGGAGTGAATATAGGCTTTTGGTAGACAAAATACCAGACCCAAAGCCAAGACCGCACACCCAGGAGCAAACTGAAGATGTAAAAGTCAGTAACGCTATATGGGTAGGAGAGTTGACAACTGATGTTGCTCTATCGATGAGGAGGATGAAGCAGAGGTATGGCCAGGTCAGCCGTCTGTTTTAGCGGTTACAACACCTTACGTATTAGCATATCAAGTGGGGGGAGGGGCTGGAGAAGTCGAGACAGGTGCCTTCAACCTTGTGACGAGCTCATGGGGAAGATATGGGGAAGATATGGCTTTATCGATAAACAACTAACCTAGTAAACCCTCTTACATACAATATAGCTTTTGTGCATTTGCCTCAGAATAATGCAGATGCACGGATATATATAGGTAGATGTACATATGATTAGTACTAACAGAATATAAAGTGCACCATTGCTTATCCGTAGAATACAAAATTTAATGTTGATGTAATCGACATACATGAAGGGCAAGTACTCGAGATAAAGACGAGATGAGACTTAGCGCCATAGTCCCTCCATCGTACCATCCTCCATCCCGCATTGCTCTGGATCTAACGCTCTTCCTCATTCGTCATATAAATCCGTTGGGACTCTTCTAGTAGGACACGCAAGTAATAGTTCAGACCTGGGATCCTGGGAATTATCTGTAAGCTATGTTCCGATCCACATTATCGTCATTAAATAGTCGCTCACTTTGTCTCATCCTAGCTTGACACATTATCCACCACTCATATAATCCATCACTCAATCTTCCAACCTTGTTCCGTCGTGTTCCAATCTTCTAGATTTTGCGATGGCCAAGAACAAACGGGGGTTTGGCGGTTCTCGCTTTAAAAACAAGCGATTCCCGTTTCGAAACGGTGGTTCATCTGGTGATCAGTCGGGAGAATACAGTGGCAAAACTTCATCCCCAAAGCCTCACGGTATGTATACGTGTATACAGTCACTTGCCCATCGTACGGGATTGCAGTTCTAATTTATGTATAGGCTACACACTTGCCGATGAGGCTAGGAACACGGCATCAAATCGTCGTGGGGCCTTTAGTCGTGATGCCCAATTAAGATATAAGCCCGTTGTGTTCGTCAGTGCCGGCTTCATGGAGCCCTTGAAGGAGCTTGATGTTCAGCTTGCAGCGGCAAAGGAAGAGAAGGAAAACTCAGAGGCGACAGAGAAGTCACCAGCTGCTGATTTGCCTACTCTCACAAATACCAGCTCATCAAAAGAATGTATTCCCACTGCAGCGTCGTCTCCCAGATCACCCACTCCCGATCACCCCGGCGACAAACCGGCAGTTACCCCAGTGCCTTTTTCGGGTCCAGGATCAGACGATAGCTGCGATTCCGGGGAAGAAGTCATAGTATTCAAAGGAAGGGATCGTAGCCGCCAAGAACCTATTATTACCAAGAATGACCCAGTTCCGCCTCCTTCCGATTCGTTGGAATTTCACCAGATGAATCTTGAGTTGCGTGTTGTCGAAGAAGCGCTTCACCAAGATACGGCCACAGCGGAAGTTATTGGCGAATCGGATGGTTATATACCCCTCGAACCTAAACCCAAAGGACGTCACAGACGTCGCAAGAACAATGGGATCGATACGTCCGACGAGGACGCCGCTATTATTGCGGATTATATGGCTAATATGGAGTGTGAGGTGGAGGATGGAGACGAAGACTGTGAAGAACCCGGACACCCAGGAATCGGATCACACACGTTTAGCATCCTGAGAGACCTGGGCGGTACTGATAGTGACGCTGTACCGGACGAGGTCTCCATCGAGGAGGGCACTGACGATGATTCCGGCTCAGAGGGCGAACCTGACTCGGAGGCTCAACAGCGTCAGCTTGAGGCCGAGGACCAACGCATGGCTCGAATGCTCGCCAAGCAGGAGGAATTGGGACTAGGAAGTACCGACGTCTTACTCTTTGATGGCGAAGGTTCCGACGACGAGTGGCTGACAGCCCCTGACACTGCTTCTCGTCGCAAGAGGAAAGGCGACTCAAAGAAGTCAAAGATATTCCAGAAGAAGGGACAGTATCCAAGCGCAACGAGGATGGCAGAAGCATTCGACGAGCTGGACCTCATGGACTGGCATCGACCCAGCCTCAACAACTTCAAGAAAGGAGGACAACCTACATTCAATATATCTGATTCTGAGCTTGAGGGGGTTATGAAGTCAACTTGGCAAAAAGATCGTCTGAAGAAGGCCGAGAAGAAAAAAGCTCGTGAAGAGCTGCGATCGCAAGGGTTACTTAAGAATGTCAACCCTGATGATCTTCGAATTAAGTATCTAGGAGGCATGTCCCTGGACGACCTCGCCAACGAACTCGAAGCCTTTCTCCTTAGCTCCCAACAACAGTACGTGACTGCCCTGACGGTTCCCAGAAGATGCATATCAGCTTGCTAATATTCTCTAGACTCGTTCTACCCCCGTTCGACAAGACTACTCGCAAGACGATTCACGCCCTCGCCAACAAATTCAAGATCAAATCGCAGTCTGCGGGCAAAGGCACGGATAGGAACCCGGTACTCTACCGTACGAAGGCCACCCTCCCATTCGATCAAACCACCTTCGATAGTACGTTTGGACGCATCAAACAGACTTGGTTTCCTCGTGTCGACGCGGACAACGAGATGGTGAACAAGACGAGGTTACTTAAACGAGCCGAGGCCCGAGGGGGCAAGACACGGTTCAAAAATTCCACGACGTATCGAGACGGTGACATTGTGGGCCAACATGCTGCGGAGTTGGGTATAGAGAACAAGGGCAGGGCGATGCTAGAGAAGATGGGATGGTCCAAGGGCATGGCCTTGGGAAGCGAGGAAAATAAGGGCATAATGGTCCCTATCACTCATGTGGTAAAGAAGACCAAAGCTGGACTTGGTGATGCTTGAAGGATATGCATTTTACGCTAGGAACTAGTTTTCTTTTCGTCCTGGATGGAATAGGCGGCGTAGGTGGCACTTCTATTACCGTGGTCTTCATGGCTTGAGTGCAAATGGGGCCTCTAGTATATGCTAGTCGTACATGTCATTTAGAACCTCAAGCTTCTAGATACGTCACACGCATCTATGTAGCACCTTATATCTTGGATCAGCAGATTCCCTAAAGGCGGTTTGCTCAATAGAACGAATATTTCTTAGAAACTCAAGGCTATCCAAACCTCCCCGATGCCGCCGTGAAACAGGTAGGACGCACTATAGGATAATGGTATTGGCACCAATTATCTAAATCAAACAGATATTGCGCAACAAGACTGCTGTGTGTGATGATGCAATTATATTAAGCCCGGAGAATAATGCTATGAACGCGGTGGTATCATTCACGAGGAATCAAGTCATGCTTGTTCGTTCATATGCAGATTCATTCCGAAGCCCTATCGGGAAAGATGTATTGTACAACCGCAAACCCCTAGACCGTAGTGCGAAGACATTGCCCCCTTAAAAAGCAAACCATCCGTAACGCATTATGAGACTCCCGTATTCGGAGACTTGCATACCAAGCCTTGGCGAAGCCTCGTCATGATGCCAAAGCAGAAAACGTCCCAGACCCAAAGAGAAACCAGACAGAAACCAAGCACCTATTTCGTGGATGACGAGTACTTGGTAACCGCCTTGGTACCTTCAGATACGGCGTGCTTGGCAAGCTCGCCGGGTAGGATCAGGCGGACCGAGGTCTGGATTTCTCGGGAAGAGATGGTCGACTTCTTGTTGTACGCAGCCAGCTTGGAAGCTTCGGTCGCGACACGCTCGAAGATGTCTAGATTGCATCATGTTAGATGAGATTGGGTCCGAGTAGTTGTGTGAGTAGCTTACCGTTGACGAACGAGTTCAGGATGGACATAGCGCGGTTCGAGATACCGGTGTCAGGGTGGACCTGCTTGAGGACTATTACAAGTTAGCATTCAGCGCGTATAGGTATGACGCGTGTCATCGCGAGATGCGACGCGTCGGAAGCAGAAATCGAGCTGACTTACCCTTGTAGATGTAGGAGGAGTATGTCTCCTTACGGGCCTTAGTACGCTTCTTCTTCTCGCCCGTAGCAGCGGTCTTCTTGCCGGCATCCTTCTTCTCAGGCGCCTTCTGGGCGGTAGCCGGGGCCTTGGAGGCGGCGGGCTTCTTGTCAGCAGCTTTAGGAGGCATGTTGATTGAGTCTGGAAGATTAGAAAGTTCTGATTTGTATGATGTTGGTGTGTGAGATTGCAGAACAAGTCTGGTGGATGTGTTGGGAGTGGTTTGTAGATGGAAGATGGAGAAGAATCAAAGTTGAGTGATGGAGAGAAGAAGGTGGGTGGCCAGTCCTTTTGTATTGGTTGCGGGCGCTAGCGTGATTACTGATTTGATCCTCGTAAGGTACCGCACTGATTGATCTTGCCTTATCCTACGCGGTTGCACATTAAATGAAAAGGCGGGCAACCAAATAAAAACAAAAAGCGGGTACACCGCCTGAGGGCACTTGTCTCGATAAGCTTCCATCGCTCCACTCTCCAGCACCGTCTAGCCATACAATAAATAGTAAACGCGACACATTCCCTTACGCGTTTGATATATACAGACCCTGGCTACCGTGTGAACAAATTGACAAAAGAAGACATACGATAAGTTCAGACTAATGAAAATGATTTATCACACCGTACACTTTTAATTACATATTCCTACTATCCGCGGAATACCTTCACAATCAATCACTCTGCTTGTACAAACAGTGCATCGATTATCAGCTATGCACTTATGCGATCTATATGCATGTTGTTTATGCTACAACTCCGTCCCTACCTTCAATTGGCCCATTGTAGTGATCCGCTGATAATATCAACGGTCCTCAATGCTAACAGGTGTTGTGCATGTCTAATGCCGCTCCATAGATCCATACAGCTCCGAAGAGGTTAACTATCGTGATCCCCCGAAACCCACATTATCTTTGAGGATGCCGTAAAAATGCAATAATACGAACTCTCCCCCGTACGGCTCCGACTTTGATACCTTATACCATCTGTAAGCCGGTCAAGTAAACGATTCCCTTTCATTATCATACCAAGCTAGACTAGAACTTCACAAATACATGTAAATTTAGTGAAATTCAACAAATTCGAAATCAATTTAGCCGAGCTATTTCTCCAATACCTATTTTCCTTGATCTTAGGCTTTGAGACTTTCTAATTTCCCTTGCATCCGACTTGCAAACGATTCCAAACAAATTCTAGGTATCTATACAAAACCCAAACAACGCAGATTGTCCAGGCGCGCCAGAATGAGACAGAGGAAAAGAGGTCGGAAAACACCGAATTTCGAGGTGGATGGACTATGCTAGAAATGGGCCGTCAAATTATATAATCCGAGAAAACAATACAATCTATTTCCGCTGATAAAAAAAAAATACGATTGAAAAATAAATCGAATGGAATAAAGATGCATTGATATATGCATATTTCTATAGATACCTACCTTAGGTACCTAAGGCAAGCAAAAAAGCTAGGCAATGATGGTAAATTCATTCCGCCAGTCAAATTGCATCGCGTTAATCCTGATTGTTATTGGACGGGCAATGAATTCATGATGAGTATTATTTGTGAGAGGCCTCTGATAGGCTTAGTGCAAAGCCGGTGCTCTTCCAGAAGTTCAATTCCTTGCAAGCTGGGTTTACCTAAGGTCACCTAGGTACCAGGCCAAAAAAGAACTGCCCTGCTTGTGTCATTTTTCTGCCGTACCTGCACCCCCGAAAATTCGACCCAATACGGACTAGTCACACAGTCCACCCGCCTTTTCCAATCTGTGATTTTGATTTCAGGACGCGACCAGTACAATACTTAAACATCACCTCCCCCACCATCACTCAACAACCTTTTCCCAAATCCATCTTCTCGTCTAACTCCAGCAACATCCGAAGCCAACTTCTTCATCCTCCAACTTTCAACGCACTTGTCTTTCACGACAACTTTACACCACTCAACCTTTTCCACCCAAGCTTACCATCAAAATGACTGGAGGCGGCAAGTCCGGCGGCAAGGCCAGCGGTTCTAAGAACGCGCAATCGTAAGTTTGCCCTATCTCTTGATCACTTTCGCTCCATCGCGTTCATTTACCAACGGTTTTCAACTTTTGGTTTTTGACTATTGCTATTTCGTATCCACTGTTGATAATTCTAACATGCTTCACCTTGTAGACGATCTTCCAAGGCCGGTCTGGCTTTCCCTGTCGGTCGTGTTCACCGTCTTCTCCGCAAGGGCAACTACGCTCAGCGTGTCGGTGCCGGTAAGTTGACGCGTCTAACATTCCAATGCAAGATTAAACTAACGCGTCATTTTCAGGTGCACCCGTTTACCTCGCTGCCGTTCTTGAGTACCTCGCTGCCGAGATCCTCGAGTTGGCCGGTAACGCTGCCCGCGACAACAAGAAGACCCGTATCATCCCTCGTCATCTCCAACTCGCCATCCGAAATGACGAGGAGTTGAACAAGCTGCTCGGTCACGTTACCATCGCCCAGGGCGGTGTCCTCCCCAACATTCACCAGAGTAAGTTCAACAAATTTAATGGCGCCCCCGACTATATCAGTTCTAACATGCATTTTAGACCTGCTCCCCAAGAAGTCAGGCAAGCCTGGCAAGAACGCGAGCCAGGAATTGTAATTGGGTTAGCTTTCTGTTTTCCGGTTGGTCGTTTGGGACGCTTCATGAACCACGGGGTCACGGTTGGGCACGGTTTTGCTTTCATGCGTTAGGGTTGTACATTACTGGCATGCTCCATCATTGAGCAATGGACACGAATGAGAATAATTTCTGAACAATAATTTTCTCCTTCACTTGATTTTACCTTTGTAATTTGTAATCGTTTCATCCTCTTTCTGCCGTAAAGCTCTGGATACCTTCTCGGTTTTGATCATCAACTGACAAATTTGGTATGTTATTACACCACAATCCGTAAGCGTTATATTTCGGGGGCGTAATTTAACAGCTTGAGCTTATTGTCTTCGTCTCGAGGATACCGTAGATCACAAATTCTATGTACAAATCTTATTCCATCCCCTCTTAGGATAACACTTAAAACTTGAGTCGCGGCGGAGCTGGTCATGTTAGCCGAAAACCAGACAAGCTTACAGAATGGATATTAGAACTCACGATCGGTGTTATGTACTGGTAGGTTCCGCTCGTATTTAGAACCTAGTTGAATATATTAGCGACATGTATGCTAGGTAATATTTACCTCGAATATTGCGGCTCGTAACATACCTCCAGGTGCTGTTGGGTGACAATACGGGTCGGGATGCTTCCACGTCTCTAAGAGTTTCTCGGTCTCGCTGAGTAGAGCCTGGGTCAACACAGCAGTCAGATTACTATCTCTTTTGAGCTCCACGTGTGCTGCGACACTAGTTGTTTACCCTTTGTTTTCTAGTATCGGTGATGTTGCGGTTCGCCTCGAAGAGGGATCGGATATACAGAGCTTGGCCGCGCCATAGGCTTCGGTGGACAGCCCAGTCGAGAGCCAGCTTCAAGGATCGTCGATAGAGCGACCTATAATGCAGTTTGTTAGAGCTTGCCAAACCCGGGACGGCGTCAATTGGTCTCACAGCGCAGCTTGTCGGTTCGACATGATGAGGTCTTTTTATTCGCTATTCTCTCATCGATCGCGACGCTACAGCATCCGAGCACCTAGCACGCGGCAACTCCAGAAAAGGCGGCAGCACCGAGGCCACTTCTGGGTAGTATTCACCGGGGGGGAAACACGGCTTTGTGGGAGGTTGTGACGCGCGAGGGTCGAGTTAAGTCGGTCTCGTCAAGAGTGATGGTGTTGGCAGTCAATTGGCTTTTGGCCCACCTCTCGTTAAGGTACCTAACCTTCCTAAGGGGCCACAAATCGGAGGAGGACCTTGTTTAGTCCGATCTTGTCTCGGTTGCGTCTCGTTTAGTTGCATACGTACCTGTACAATTCATCTAAGGAGATCAGCAGTAAGGAGGTACCTGCGTAAATTTTATCTTCGGCAGGCAGGGATAGAAGGGAAAGAGACGGGTACATAACCTCGGTATATACCTACCTAAGGTACATATGTAGGTAGGCTGCTAGAAGACAGCTAGGTAAAGGCCGTTACAACCCAGCCAACGACTTGTAAAAGAAAACACCCAGCTGGTGCCATCGGTGATTTCATTTCCGACGCCCCAATACTTGGACGTGCTCCATGCAACTTGGGAGCTGGGACGGAAAAAAACAGCACTGGAGCTTCTGCCGGGAACATGGGAACAGATCGTTTCTGATTTTTTCTGGACCTTCTCTCCCCTCCAAAAACCGAGATACTTCATACGAACGGGACAACAAATAATCAACTTCTTTGCCATTGTAGGCTTTCGCATTTAAATCCCTCTGTTCCTTTCCTTTTCCTTTCCTCTGCGTACGTACTTGCAAGAGAGCTGCCGCTATTCCACATCCCCCCATCTGCTAGCTTGTCGAATCTTGCCGGTCTTTCTCCCGTGAGACCCAAAATTGTTACCTGTCACGATGATGTCGAGACGACTTGTCACGGCGGCGCGGGTTTTGCGCCGGCCAATTCAGCAGCAGCCCCTGCGAGGTAGCCTGCCCTTGCCACTACTCATGACCCAAGTTCGCACGTATGCGCAAACGATTGTCAAAGTCCCGCAGATGGCCGAGTCGATTACGGAAGGCACCCTGAAACAATGGAACAAGAAGGTTGGCGACTATGTTGAGCAGGATGAGGAGATTGCGACTATCGAAACTGACAAGGTAGGTTATCTCGCATACATTCTTCCCCGTCTCGTGTTTGGCACCGCTGACGGCAACCTATAGATTGATGTTGCTGTCAACGCTCCCGAAGCTGGTGTGCTAAAAGAGCTCCTGGCCAATGAGGAGGACACTGTGACCGTCGATCAAGAGATCGCGAAGATCGAAGCCGGTGCGGCACCTGAAGGTGGTGAGAAATCGGAAGCACCCCAGGAACCCCCGAAGGAAGAGGCGGCTTCTACCGATGCGCGCCCAGCACCCGCCGATGGAGAGAACACGCCAGAAGCGCCAAAGTCCCAATCAGAACCTAAGCCTACACCCCAGCCGTCGAAGCCCCAGCCTCCGCCGGAACCTAAGAAGGAATCAGCCCCGAAGCAGCAGCAAACGAAGGACACCTCGGCAAGCACTGGCCCTGTCTTGGGAAGCCGCGAGGAACGACGTGTGAAGATGAACCGTATGCGCCTACGAATCGCCGAACGCCTAAAGCAGTCGCAAAACACTGCTGCGTCGCTGACTACTTTTAACGAGGTCGACATGTCCTCCTTGATGGATTTGCGCAAACTCTACAAGGACGAGATCCTCAAGAAGACTGGAGTTAAGCTTGGTTTCATGAGTGCCTTCTCACGCGCCAGTGTCTTGGCGATGCGCGATATCCCTGCCGTCAACGCGTCCATTGAGGGTGAGAATGGTGGTGACACCATCGTGTACAGGGACTACGTCGATATCAGTGTAGCCGTTGCTACTGAGAAGGGACTAGTTACTCCCGTCGTCCGCAATGCAGAATCGATGGACTTGGTAGGTATTGAGAAGGCGATTGCGGATATGGGTAAGAAAGCTCGGGACGGCAAGCTTACCATCGAAGACATGGCTGGTGGTACCTTCACTATCAGTAACGGGGGTGTCTTTGGCTCCCTTATGGGCACTCCTATCATTAACCTGCCGCAGAGCGCCGTGCTGGGTCTCCATGCTATCAAGGACAGGGCAGTTGCTGTCAACGGGAAGGTTGAGATCCGACCCATGATGTACCTCGCCCTAACCTACGACCACCGTCTCCTTGATGGCAGGGAAGCGGTGCAGTTCTTGGTCAAGGTTAAGGAGTATATCGAAGATCCCCGTAAGATGCTCTTAGGCTAATTGTATGAATGGGTCATTTCGATAAACTTAGATTGAAATTCAAAAAATAGCTATAATTACATTTTTTAATCCGTGTTACTATTATTATGAAAATGTAATTAATAATTCTCAATTTAGAATATAATATTTGAACAATACTATGTACCTAATGCTATATGCGTGTACTAATAATACTTTCAGGCACAGATTCGCCGCAATTATGTCAGTGCAAGGGTCAGAACTCTAGACAATTTGAAATTGGCGTAGTTGACAGTTTCAAATATTCCGTTAAAACAGCTATCCTTTAGAAGTCAACTGGGGGAGAGTGGTATATTGATATATAGTTGTCGAAGGAGCTTTCCAAGGTGCGATACGCGCTTCTTTCCTTTTATAGCGCATATCTGGTCCACAAACGATCCTGTCCGGGATCCCAATGGCGTGCCTAGGAACGGCCGAGGAGATTGTCGATGTAATACTCTTCTTGTGTAGCCCCATGTCCAGTTACATGACGGAATGCGGATTGGTGGTTGATAGAGAAGTAAGTCTGTTCTTCGGAATCCACCGAATCGCGTTGCATTACAATACGTTTGGTTTGAAGACACTCACTCGAGCTGAAACAATGGATAGTCATATACAATTTACAGTAACTCATTTGAGATACACTCGGCAGCACTGTGAAGATACATCGTGACAAATACATTTAACTACACAAGAGGTACACTCGAATACTGTTAGAACAATCATGGTGGCACAAGCAACCATAAGAAGTTGGTATTCATATGTTCCCCAATGTTATAAACAGGGTGACTAGGTAGGTATGTTCAGATATGTACCGAAGGTAGGCAATCGCGTAACAGCTTAACCAGTGTACGAGCAAGTGACACTGCTGGACCCAGAGGTCGAGCAAGACGTGAGAACCTTGCTGTTCTGCTCGATATCAATGATAGTTGCGCCGCTGACACCGGTTCCGCCGTTCACCGATGCACCGGTGAAAGTAACAGTTCCGAAGTTAGCAAAGCTGACCAGGCTGCCACCGCTAGAGAAGTCCTCGACGATCCATTCGGCGTTCGTCTCGCACAAGGCGTCAGTCTCGCCGGAGAAACTGTGCGACACCGTCTTTCCAGTAGTCACGTTCTCGATAGTTGCCGTGCCGGCGGACGTGCTCGAAGCAGTCACAGTCTGCGTCTCCATTAGCATCCTGACTCAAGGCGAATGAAAAAATAAACCCCCGCGGAGCCCGATTTCCCGCAGAACGTCACGACAGTACATGAGAGGGTAAGCAACCAAATCATTGACCCCCTTTTAGATGGTAGGCGAGAAAGGAATAAAAAAAACACTCCTCGTGGAGGGGATTCTTAACTTACCACCGTGATTGTGTCACCAGCATTGATGGTGATGCCAGAGAAGTCGTAGGCCTATAATTTAGAGTTAGCTTCGACCCTACTACGAACTCGTAGGCGTTCTGCCATGAGAATGGAAGGGAATTGGCACTTACGTAATCGGGGTACCACTCGTACCAAGCATCGTAGGAGACGGAGGACCCCCTGACGGAGAAGTCGACACCGGTCTGTAGGATGGCAGTCTCGCAAGTGTCACCATCGATACCGACCCAGGCGGACGCGCTGTAGGTAGTAGACGAGCTACCACCGGACGGCACCTTGGGTGTCGGCACAACGAAAGTACCAGTGACGGTCTTATAGCCGCTGCCAATGAGTACGGCACCAGCCCAGTTGGAGCTGTACTCGACATGGGCAGTATCGTTGCCGCTGGCGACGGACAGCTCACTCTCCGCGGGCTGGAGGGTGTTGGAGGCACGAGAGGCTCTTGCGGCACGACGCTCGGCGGCACGGGCGCGCCGCATTTCTGTGCCCGGCGCAGCGACTACCATGCTGGCGCACAGGAGGAGACTGGCAATAGTAGGAATCTGCATCTTGAAGTGCGAGAAAGGGATAGCTAAGAAACAAGAAGTATGTACAGGCAGGAAACTCAGGAGTCGGTGTCTTGGACTGGGTAGCTGTAGTTGCTTGGAGTTGTGATAGGAGATGAGGGTATAAGGCAGTGTTATATATACTCGTAGCTTGGGCTTCAAAATCTTATATAGGCCAGGGAAACAGGGTCTCGAGTCCTAGGTAAAGATAGTAGATAGTAATCTGATAACTGATACGGGATTCTCCTAAGGCATCACCACACCCACATTAAACGCGATGTGGTGTGTTGAGGATGAGGTCGTGACATGAGAGGCAAAGACACCTTCCCGATGTATTAGCATTATGGCTTCAGGAGCCTAGCCATTGTGAGAAACGTGGTGGCCGAAGTATCATCTGCCTCTTTGACATTAGTGAGCACGTTGGGCACTCATTTCTTCAGCTTCGTGGCTGACATACCTGCTGGAGGCCACAAAGAAGCATGGCTGGTCACGCCAGCTCATACCAACCCTTGCCTTTGTTCCATACCATCTCTGGTCGGAGAAGGCTAGTCCGCATGAGCGATGCGACTCCGAACCAAGGTCGACTGCGGGTCGAAAGGCTACGTTGGATAAACCGGGGAATGTGCCAAGGCACGGTGCAGCAATAGCCATTGGCCGGTCTCAGATACGTAAGCCTTGGCCATAGGGGAAGGTAGCATTGCCCAGCCGGCTCCTCAAAGATCTAGATGAAATATGCACCCGCGGCGGGGAGGTACGCGAATCGGTGAGTGGATGGAGGCATGGAAGCATGGTGGCTGCTTAGGTTAATGGTTGATAGAGGGCGATAAATAGCTCGTGATAATGGCAAATGAGGGCATTGAGGAGGGTAGCAAGGGTAGCAAGGGTCCAAGTCCCAAGTCCCAAGTCCCAAGTTCCAATCGCGTGAGAAGCACATCCACATCGTGGGAAAGATAAGGACAGAGGGGCGGGTTCTTCCGGCAGTCGAGGAATGTTTCAAGATGCGCGCCACATGTGATCTACTATGTGAGATCTATCAAGGGGAGGGACTGTTTGTGACTTGAAGATGACCGCCAACTACCTATGTTATACCTTATACCTCCTCGATGGACGGCGATGTCGAAATAAGCTTTACTCGCAGGCCCGCCAAGCAGTTAAGCAAGGTTTACCAGCAGCACCCAAGCAAAGCCAAGTTCGCCGAGATAGTCCCTTTTCCATGGGCAAGCAACTCCCACGCGGCATAACAAGCAACAAGCCCTATACACATGGCCTTCCAGAAGTGTTTGAAGGTGCGGTTGAAATCGGATGGATATCTGCATCATAAAACAATGCAAACGGTCATTCGGTCCGACTGAGTGATACTGCAGATCTTTCCAATTCAGATCAACACGCCCACTGCCAACCGGCCGCCTATGTACTTCCAATGCCTCCACCCATGGGCCATACCCGTCACCAGATAACTACTATGTACGGAATACATGCATGTACATAGTAGGTTATTACGTACCGGACCGCAGACTAAGCTAGTGTCCCCGGACCTATCTCTACTAGGTACACAGGGCATTACCCCACGCCCGGCCGGCATATGCAAAAGGAGACCGGGGGGTTCGCGCTTAGAACAACTTTAGTCCAATAGGAAAGTATAGGAAAGTAAGAGACTTTTAAGGCTGCTCCATACCTCATGTAATCTTATCGATTTAGGGTCTTCATACACGTACACCTTGATAGTCAGGTTCCATTCGGGTTTAAATAGCTCTCGCCAAGTCATTCATATACACAGTATATAGACGAATTGGCGACCTTTTGCTATTGCTAATCTTGATGGTGTTTGCGTCGAACAGGTAAACCTTTGGCGATGCTACAACCTAAGCGAGTAAGTATCTTTCGCGGTAGATCTCTTTTGCTACGGGACTGGACGTACTGTCTGAAGGAGAGGAGAAAAAAAAAAAGATAGCTCGCGTATGGGGTTTGGCCTGGCGCTATTTCGATCTTGTGATAGAGTTACCTCGTTGCGTTTGCATGACGGGTCAAGAGGTGGAAACGTCAGCTTTTACACAAATGGGGCAGGCCGATGCTACAGGACATTCGCGATAGAATTGTTAAGGTGTAGTGAGCTGAATCAGTTGAGTTTGCAATTCACTTTCCTAAGCGGGCGCCGCCACTAGATTCAACACGCTGGCGAATACCAGAGGACTCAGCTTCACTATGGGTGTCGAGGCTGACTCTAGACCTTCCTCATTTAAGACGTACCTGATTGACACACTCGGTGACATTGCGTTGGAATCTAGATCGCCATGCATCCGGTGGTAAGGAGCTTGTAGATCGATCCAGAAAGCTCTCGTAAGTCTGTGTTGTATGGATGTGGGCACTAGTTGCTGTAATGGAAGGTCGATCATTCATTACCTATGGACATGTTTCCAGCTACTGCCTCCTTTTTGTACAAACATAACGTGTTGACGACCCAAATGCAATTCGGGGTTGATTTAATTTGAGCTGGCTCTGGGTTATGAGGTAGAACTTGTCAACAAGGACTTATGACGATGTGGCTAAGATGTGACGGAATGGGTAAACATATTATTCCACCTCAACTTAAGATCCAAGGAAGATATGATTATCGAAACATCGTACCAACAAGCCTAGGCGAATACTGCTAGGTACCTACTCACCAATACATTAGGTAGATTTTGAGGCACGTTCATCTGATCGTGATGTCATATTACTATGAGGAGACACGTTGAACACTCGGCCGACGATACCTATTGGATATAAGACTCCTATGGATTACATTATGAGTCTCCAGCATCGGTGGAGTAGCATTTGTCACGAAGCGCGCCCCGGATCCAAGGTGCACTGGTACGGAGCGACTTGTAATTCTAATTAAGCAGGTAGCATCTCAAATCATCCCATCCAGGTCGCTGGGTGCGTATCAAGCAGTGGCCGGTGATCATTACATCCGTCCTATCTCAACTCTGCCAGAAGTAGCAGTGGTTTGCATGTGACGCGAATTATTGCTTCTCTTCCACTGTATGAGCCGTGTTGTTAATGTGCCTGCTCGTGGACATTTTCGACGTCGACGGCGGTCTCGCTAGAGCCGAATACTGCAACGCTTCATTAGATATCGAATGTCATAAAATGATAAGTAACAGCTTACAGCCTGCAATTCCTTCGAGTTCTTCGAGAGACTTTCCTTTTGTTTGTTTGGGTGGTTAGCACGTGTGACCCGTCAAGTGTTTTCCTGGCGTCTCATCTCCCCTCCTCGATGAAGAACCAAGCGAGTTAAACAGCCAAGGCCCAATTAAATATGCAGAAAAGTAAGAATGTTCTCCATCCGATATTAATTATGGCATGGGGGAGGGTGATCTGTGAGAACACAAAGTTGAGTAGCCATTGAGTGGCCGTACCGACTAGAAGTGTGCGAGAAGTTGTAGTCATATGCTTAAGCTGGCGGGAGAGCGAGAATATCTACAAGAGGTATCATTTACCCATGGTACCGGTCCCCATTATAGATTATAACTCACCGAGTTACGTTAGAGAAAACCCTGTTATCTTCTGAGGGACATCTAGGCGAGTTGAATATTTTGGATGCCTTCCAGAGAGCAGTCCATTGACCTACAATAGTCTAAGCTGGTGTTACCACCACCGTGATTGATAGTTGTAAGAGAGGTATTGCAGCTAAATTTATGAGTCGGGCGTTGCTTTGAAATATCGAGTGGGTGAGAATCACTCTAAGAGAAAGACAAGGACTGACTCCGACAGGGAACTAAAGCAGCTTGGAGATGGACATACTGAGAATTATGACCATCACCATACCAACGCCAACACCACTAATAACGCGTGCCACCTAGAAGGCAGCCAGTGAGTGCATATTGATAACCTGGATGATCGCTCCGATGTTGAAGGTGGGTGAGGCTAACGCAATAGACAAACGCCGTCCGAATCTAGCTGTGAAGGACCAGACGAAAAAGCAAGAGATGAAAACTGAGACTACAACAGGTTGTCGGCTCACTTTCTACTATGGCGAATCCATCCTTTTAAGCGCTGTTTCGGCAACAAATTTTAAAAGGGTAAGTGGGGTGTTACTCCAAGCTTTTTTGACCAATCAGATATAATAGATCATTGAATTATGGAATCAGGCCCATCTTCTTTTCTAATCGTAAATTCAAATAGTAAAGCCGCAACAACAAATGTAATAATAAGCTATATATAGAGAGTTATTAGAATTATAATTAGCATGTCAAATTTCTTCGAGTTTTTTCCGTTGGAAATTGGCTGAAATCTCCAAATCCTTTCTTATATGCTAGAAATTTTATTGAATATGATTGGCTAGCCCGTTCAAGACTCGCCCCCACTAATTACCCTTTTAAAATTTGTTGCCGAAACAGCGCTTAAAAGGATGACTGGTGCGATGATGGTAGTTTACCCCCGGATTGGAAAGGACTCGTCGCATGAGCTGGTATTGTTTGATTCGCCCCAATGATACGGAAGTCATTTTTGGAAGGACTTCAACGAGGGGACACCAGTATTGTAGCTATGAATATGAAATTAGGAGAAAATCTTGTGAAGGGTTTCAGTTGAGACGAGACACGGAGAATGACATCTGACATCTGGATGGGAACATACGCGAACAAAAATCTGCCGGTACAGCGGAGGGTAAGCGGGTACCGGGCTCGGAAGGTGCACTGAAAGTCTCAAGGTTTGTTTTTATAAAAAGGGGGGAGGGGGTTGGAGGGGAGTTTGTAGGCCTTGAGAGAAGCTTCGTCGTGGTTGTATTATTATTTTTCAATCACTGTCATTAAACGCACTTATAAGTATAACTCTGACTGATAGCTCTGGCGCGTCTCATTGAAAGGATAGGAACTCGAGAATTCAAAGAGCGACTGAACGACGACGGAGAGTTGCCGCAACCCAAGAGGATGGCCAAGAGCATAAATGCGTAAATCAGTCTATGGACTCGTTCATATCCCTAGATTTTACCAGGCCATCCAGCCTTGCCAGCCTCGCCAGCCGTGGAAAGCTATCAACACTAGACGATCCTGTGATGGTCTATCAGAAAATTACGCGAATAGGTAGAAAATGCGCATCTAACTTGGTAGCTGGTGCACCTAACAAGTAATGTGGGCCCAGACGATACAACAGGACCGATGATGTGCTTTACTATGTAGCAGATCGACTCACTCGGCTTTTGTGTCATCCGCGCTAGGGATGACGAGCTTAAACCCCCTGTGCCCTTAACCTAGCCAATTGCGTGCCTGATTTCACTCGCTTGGCATGGCACAGGATACCTACTATGTACCTCGCCTACATAGTATCAGCAGCGTTAGCCTGTTGTATTTGTAAATGTCACCCTTAGATAGTAGATTTTAGTGGGAAGAGTGCTAAGAATGGCTCTGTTGTACTATGTATGTTTAGAACCTATGTGGAAGCGAGGTAGCCAAGCTATAGCATGGAAACGGAGACGGAGACGGACTGGATTTATACTTACCTTTCCCATACTCCACAAACGCCTCTATCCCCGAAAGGAACCCTCTTAGGTACTATGTACTACCCCGGGCCGTTTTGCCATTTAAATCGAATAGAGCCCCCGTCTACCTAAGCTCCCACCATGCGGTTGCACCCAAGTGGAAACGTCTGCATTGCGCCTTGCCTGTGGTCCTCGGCTCTGTCGGTCTCTCCCACTGATGATTGGGTGTCGAATATATTAGATCGATTCGATCTGCTGAGTTCAGAATTGTCTGGATCTAGGCACAGCGAAATAGCATTCAAAATCCGGTTGTCGTCTCAACCGACGGCATTTGGATGCAACCCGACCCGACTCGCCGAGGCAGAGGTAGAGGCATTTTCTTTCAGTACCTAAAGTGGTGCCAATCAGTACCTAGGTATACATACGGCACTAGTATTCGGCGAGACTATCGTCGCCAATGACCGAGGCTCTGCGACCTTTACGACCTCTACAGGTTTCAAGCGACTCGCACGAATCGCAGAGCACCGAACCTAGATCAGGGCCCATATCCAACCCTACGCCAGACCCACTGAAGAAGCGTGTTGTCTGTTCCCAATGTAGAATTAGAAAGGTATGTACCAGTTACTCGGGACCTATTGAGAGCAGACGATAACGTCGCATGATGGCAAAGATGAGTCTGAGACCAGCACTGATATCTCACAGGTGCGTTGTGACGGAGGGCCAAACCTTTGTCAAAATTGCGATCGGCTTGGTTTTCAATGTTCGTTCCAGCAGCTGCCTGGCAAATCACCGGGTCAATATGTCGTGAAACTACCCGAGCGCCGCCGACGTATGCAGGCCTGTATTCCGTGCCATTCGAAGAAAACCCGCTGTCTTGGTGAATTGCCGAGCTGTTCCAGCTGTGTCAGGAGGAATCGGACCTGCAGTTATCCCAGAGCGAGAAGAAACGGTTCGGCAGCTGACAGCTCAACTGAACCCTCAGGGGCTATTGTGTTCGACGACAGATCCGCTGGAGATGCGTCACCTAGCCAGGAAGATATTGGCATGGTCAATATGGCAGAAGGATCAGCGCCTGATCCCGAGACCACCATGACCCTGGTTCTGGATTATTTTGAACACCTCTATCCGCTTCCGTCCTTTGCCTTCCTCCACAAACCAACCGTCCTCCTGCGGTGTAGAGATCAGACCATAAACGAAACCCTGAAGCTTGCCATCTGCGCCGTCACTTCGTTGCAGCTCCAGCGTACGTCGTTGTGTCACGACTTGTGGGTTCAGCAGGCTGAGCAGACGATACTGCAGCAGATAGGTCGGGCATCCATCTTTCACCTGCAAGCCCTCCTCCTCGTTATTCGCTATCGCATCGAGAGCGGCGACTTCCCTACTGCGTTTATGCTTGCAGCTCTCGCGGCAAGGACAGCCCTGGCCCTTCGCTTAAATTACGAGCGTCCCGAGCTCTCCGAGGTCGCGCAGGAGGCGCGCCGACGATTGTTCTGGGCCGTATACCTCCTGGACGACTTCTTCTGCGTGGGACTTCGGGAATTCGAGCTATGCCCGGAAGAGACTATTCACCTTCAGCTCCCTTGCGATGAGGAATATTTCGATGCTGGCCGATACATACATACTGGCATGCTTCGGCCTGGACCCTCCGACAACGCAACGATTCTCGGCCTTCGTGGCGTTTTTCTCCGCCTCACGTCTGTGCGACGAGCGGTCATGAGGTAAGGATCCCTCTTCATTCCCCAATAGCTTGCGCTCCGGGCTTATGGGACACTCAACAGGTTCAATCGCCGAGTTGGGTTAGGCGAGGAACTATCCTCGACGATCGGCGGTAGTATCCGGCGGTTCGAGGAGGAGCTTAGCGCACTTACAGCAAACCTGAGGCCGCTCGAGCAATATTCGATATCAAATCTGACATCTTCTAGGTGGCAGACGCAGTTTATAATGCTACACATGTCGTGGCATCAGTGTCATTGCGATTTGTACCGACTAGGTCTGGATGGGTATAGCGAGGCCGCCCCTTCACCGATACTTATGGCAATCCCCCCGCGAGAGCGGATCGCCATGCAGTTCAAGTGCTTCGAACATGCCGAGAACATCATCCGAATCGTACGAGACTTCTCAGCCCACGGGAATGGCGAATGCTTCCTCGAGCGTGATGCTGCGGTTTGTGCATTCGAGAGCGCACGCCTGGTCATGTTCAGCTCTCGGATACCAGGGGCAACTTCGAGCCTGGACCTGGCTATAAATAAGGCAAAGCTGTCGCTGAGCTTGATTACCAAATTCTTCCCCTATTCAGCTTCGACCCAGCCGCTGGTATGTTATGTGTCTGGCTCGACACGCCTAGGTAGATGCTAAATGTTCACAGCGAAAAGATTTAGAGCGATTGATAGCAAGCTACTCCGTCCGGCTCGCCCTGCAGACTCAAGAGACTTTTTCGGAGCCAGACCCGCCATCAACGAGACCGTCCACCAAAGTCTCGCAGTATGCGAGTTCGCGCCAGCGACTTTCTGTCCAGAGCTTACTACTGCAATCGGACTTCATTGATGATAGTAACGAGATCGCGGGTCCAACGCAAGGGGAAGCGATCCAGGCTACCACCAACGGCATGCATACCACTTCTAGAACAGCTCACGTATCAGGGTCAAGCAGCGAGGCAGCCGCCACCCCTAGAAACCAGACCTGGAGCATGACGGGTATGGCGGCACAGCAGCCCAACCCGTGTTTAGATGCCGGACAGGAGGATGCGGGATTGATATTTAACCCGTGGATGGGATTCGCTGGCACCGAAGATATGTATTATGGGGTGTCAGGGCGGCCCCCGGACGAAGAATTCTAAGTAGTTAGACGAGAGTTGCCGGTCGGGAAGAGTAGAAAACCGGCCTGCTTCTGGGTGAAGATGAACAACATGAAAACAAAATCACCAGAATCTATGAATGACCTTACATGTGTCATCGAATTTCGAAGCCTTGTTGCCGTAAATATGACTAAGTACATACGACGATAGGCTGATATTGAAATCCGTTCAAGATACAAGGTCTGCTGTGTGCCCGAGAAAGGCAACAGGTGCGCTAAGTCTTACGATATCAATCTTTAGAGTATCATGTAATACTTTCAACGGGCAAGATGCAGAAGTCTAGCTCTCTGAATACGTCCCGCATGCCCGAACGAATAGCACCCGTTTGAAGGCCGTGATGGCTTGAACATGAGAGCACCGATCTGCCCTCCTCTAGAATGCTTTACCTCTACCCCGGCTCATCTGACTATCCCGATCCCCGTCTTATGTAATGTTCTCTATCGTCTATCGTTGCGCATCTGCTGCTCCCATCTTTTAATTTAGAAACTATAATTATCTGTTGGATATTATTAACTTTCGAGTTCCGGGCCGGGGTTAATGGCACAACCAAATCCCTTTTTAATCCCGTAATCTTGCTTTCCTGATGAAACAGAGCTGTCTTTGAACAGCGGGCGTTTGGCAGCGGCGTTCATTAAATGCTGTCGATCCTCACTTACCAAGCCGTTGCGTAAATCCAACAGCTGAGGCGCTGGTTGGACGATGTCCTCATCAGTAGGGCTTTCGACGTCAGCATCCGAGGTGTGTAGGTCGCTTGTTTCAAGTTCTGTGTCGTTACGAGGCGCCTCATGTGGTGAAGTCATGGAGGCTGTCTCGGCAGCGAGATCTCTTGCACTGCCCACGCAGGGCATCGTGCACATCACTGCGAGGGGGGTGTTACCAGGTGTATATTTCCTGGGAGTCGACCCGTTTGCGTGTCTGATTCCTGGTGGTGTTGCAGGTTGAGAGAAGTCGAAAGAGTCGGCTTCGGTGGTAGAGGATAGAACAGGACTGGTCTTCGGTCCTGTTTGTAACAAATGACCCCTCGGAAACCTCTTGAGCTTGATCTTGGGCTTCGCGCGAGCGTGGCGCACCGTCATCTCGAGGCGTTCTTCCTCATCTGTATCATCATCTGTTATCTTATATGGATTCTCATTGACAAGCCCGTGAGAAACTGGGTGTAACAGGTTGCTTCCACTTGACCGTCGGTTGCGTGGTCTTAATTTCTCCTTGGTTGAGAGGGGCTCGGCCTGGACTGAAGGCGGTGCTAACGATTCATACGGATCCACGGTGGCCATCCTTCGTAGGTCGACTTGGCTTTTACTAAACACTACACGAGCTCGCAATGCATGCACAGCGCGGTCTAGAGCCAACTCAATCGCACAGCGGTCGCGTATGCGGGATAGCTTGGGCCAGGTTGCACGCTCACCCAATAGGCACGAGCGAAGCATGAATTCGGTCGTCGGATTCTTCAATACTTTTGGTAGATCCCAAATACCCATAGCCGGAAGGATATTGATATCACCAGAGTATTTCTGACTCAGGATCGACCTTAATTTACTGACGAGGGTTGGGAAGATACCAATCTCGGCGAGAAATTGCATTCTGTGTAAGGCCTCGCTCTTGGCTAGGGTAGTGAAGGTATGAAGCCAGTCGGACTCCTCTTTGTAGATGATTTCGTGGCGTACGTTCTCCGGCGGGAACGGCGCGTCGTCTTTGGCAAGGAAAGGAACTACATGGGGATTGACTTGTGAGACGATGAAGTGGTTGACATTAAACATCTCGGCGAGTCTCGTCATAGGCAAGTCGTTGTCGACGGAGCCGTCGATCCACATTTGAGGAGTGGGATTCCAGGTATTATGTTCGCCTGTTAAAGGATCCTTGACGAGGAGCGGCGCAGCACTGAAGATGAGAGGAACAGAGCAGGACGCTGCGACGGCAGACCATATCATAACATTGGGTGCCGTGACATAGTTGAGAAGCCGGGGAAGCTCGTATATGGATGCCGAGGAGACGCAGATGTTGCATATCCTTCTGGTGCGATTGTATGCTTCTTGGAACGTGATGTCGCCGAGCAAGTCGCGCATGACACGTGTCAGGTGCTTGATGTCTGACCAGCTACCTTCGGTAAGCAGTCTTCGCAGATGGCCTAAAACGCCGTCTTCGTGGCCTTCTTCCTCGAATACGGCCAGATCGCCATGAGGAAATTCTTCCAAGAGTTGAGGAATTTCGTCGTCAGTCCTCGAGCAAACCACGGAGCAGACGATGGAACCGGCCGACGCGCCTGAAATGATACGCGGTAGCAGCTTTGCTTCGAACATGGCCTTTAAGACCCCTATGTGCGTCATGCCGAAGGTGCCGCCACCGCTGAGTAGAAGTGCGCTACGACCGAAGCTCTGTCGAGCATACAACATGGCATCCAACAGGTCCTTGGGTCCCAAGTCGTCCGAGAGACGGTATGCACTCTTCTCCACCAAAGTAGTGATGGTCTGCAAAGTCGAGTCCACGTACCGCTCAATCAACTTCTTGGTTCCGCAGTAGGAGTGCCGGTAAAGGTCGATGTTGCCCATACCACCAAGGTCGCGCGATAGAGATGTTCGGACGATGTGCATCATGGCCTGCATGTCGCAATTGGTGCGCGCATCATCAAGTTCCCGCAAGCGTGCCTCCAAGAGGTCGGGGTTGTAGTCGCCGGTCGAGGTGTCCAATTTCCATTCTTCGTTGCCCTCGAGGGTATCTAACTCATGTGCTGTCGCATCCCATTCTTTGTACGACTCGGCGCTTTGGAGCCGCGCCGACAAGATTTGTTTGCGTTCCTCAATCCGTCTCTTTTCTGCCCTCTCGTCGTGGGTCAGGCCGTCCTTGAGGTAGAGGAGCCCACTCAGGACTGTGGATATGGGGTCGGTATTGGAGGATGGCAGAGTCGCGTGTCCCTTGCCCTTCGGCGAGTTCTTGACGCCGGACGATTGTATCGAGGCTATGGACGGGGGAATGTCTAGGATATGTGCCATGGTGCGAGTTCGAGAATAGGCATCGTTACTTCAACGGAGCCGAATACGTGTTGCATCCCAGCCCATTCTATCCGCATATAGATAGGCGCTTGCGGTCGTCACCAGCTGCGGGTAGAGGTGATTATGCACGACGACACAAGATGTACGGGACGTGAAGCAGAAGGTCGAGAGCAAAGGTTGGGTTCGGATAGTCAGGAGCTATATTATACCGCGTTCGGGCTAGCCGCGGTGCAGACGAGATACTTCCAGACCGGCCTCGGGTGGTTGGTAATATTACACGAGAAGGAGTTTAGCGTATTGGACGAATATAATGTACCTATAGGAAAGAGAGTAATTCAATGTTTCAGCTAAGCCCTTGCATGATATAAGACATAGGTGGGTAGGTATATATGCGGTAATGGACTACATCACATAGGTTAGGTAGGGAAGGGTGAAGACAGGAGACTCCGGAAGGGAAGCTTGGGGGTTTTTTTTTCCCTTCTGTTTTCCAGTCTTTCGCAGCCATGGCAGCACAACCAAGACGACGTCAGAAATGCGGAACGATGCGGGACGCATGTGGAGGACATGTGAGCAATAACAATAGGTAGAATAGGTAGATCAGATGGGTCACCAGACAAAGAATACCTGACTACCTGACATTCTTGAAAGGGTGTGGGGTTCGTGCGGGGGATGTAAGGGGAAAATGAGCACAGGACATAGGTACTAATATGTACAATTGAATACGGATTGAGGTACTCATGCACTTATTCAGCATATACATAGACTGCAATATACCTACCTACATAGGTAATGTATGGTACCTAATCTAAAGCAGAACTAACACCTGGCCTGTCGAATCCGAGTCATGGGGACATGAGTTACATGAGTTATGCGGCTGTGTCGCTTGAGTCGTAGATTGGGATGCAACCACCAGTCCCCCTAATTCTCACATGTGTCATGGTACTCAGCTGAGGTGGGCCTCCCTTGTGAGATTCCCTAAAGTTGCACAACGGTCTTGAATCCCCATGGGGTTGCCAAGTTGTCATAATCTAACAGCTCCAACTAAAGCCAGCAAGCCCTACGAAGGAACGTAGCCACGGCCGTGATCCTGCATGTCCAAATACAGCTGGCTTCTATAACCATCAATTTTCTATTAGCCTAGACGCGAAAGAGAAGACCGCCTCTCTAAGCTTATTCAGGACGCCTTCCTCTATCCAGAAATGACCAGCACTAGAAACCTCCACGTAATGGAACTGGGACCCTTCGGTACTGCTTAGCTGCGTGGTCCACTCGCGCATTTTCCTCAGCGACAGGAAGCCATCCTGATCCCCGTATATGGCCAAAGTGGGATTTCTCGTAAGTTTTGCCTCCGCTTCGGTTTCTTCTTGTGCTACCTCGCCTCCGTGAATTTTGGTCGATGGGAGCCCGCCTCTCTTTCTCCTCAACCAGTTCGAGAATGGGCTGGAGAAGTTCAACGTCGCTAAGTTGGCCACGATACCTAGCGGGGGCGATACTACCAGATAGGCACTGCGGAATTCCATCAGGCCATCAAGTTTTTCTAGGTATGGCACCTCGTGCTCAAGTTCCCTACTGAGGCCTGTAGGATGACCGTCATGCTTCTTGTGGATCAAGTGCGATCGCGACAGGAGGTCTTTCACTCCTTTCCTTATTCTTTCTTCTCGATCCGGGGAATGTGTCCCCAAACCCTCATGTCCCTTTTGCGGCGACGTATCTTCCTTACCACCAATACGCATGCCTAAAGATCTTCTTGGCGAGGTGGGAGTGGTACTTATGATGATTTGCTGCTCGGCTAGGTGTTGCGCTCGTAGGCGAATATCGGCCAGTGCAGTGTGAGCGGGAGGCGAGGCGAACTGCGAGAGAAAAGAGTTGACAGATGGCAGCTGAGTCGTTACCATTGCGCCATACGAATACCCTGCAAGTAGTAGTGTTGGAGGCGGTGTAGTGCTGGTTGCAATGGCAGGCGAATAGCGGGGAGGGCGCAAGTAATGGACGTGGTAAACGAGGAAGCTAGCGACAGATATGTAATCGGCGCGTTCAGGCTTTGATGTCCACGAAGTCCGGCCGTCTGAAGAAGAGGCTCCTCTGTTGATTTGGTAGATTCGTTAATATTAAGTCCGTGTACTCGGGAACCCTGCAACTGAATTGGTGCGATAAATACCTGAAGTTAAATGTCGCAACTATGAATCCAACTTCCAGCAGTGTACTAGCAATTGTAGCCACGACAGGATCGTCATAACATCCCCCAAGGGGCGCATATGGATGCGCGACGACAGCGGCATCCCGTCGCCATTGTAGAGATCGAGAAGAACTGCTTAGGCAGGGTGGATAATAGATACGACAGTCGAGTTTGGTGTTATCGTGTATACTAGGGAGCGTAAAGCTCAAGTTGGGTCGTGGAAGCATTATTTGGTCGCCTCTGGTGTGGGCAAAGCTGAGGCATGATGGTGGACACGACGAGCTACGGACGACTGGATTGGACTACAGCATGATGGATAGTCAGCCAGCAAGGACTGAATTATATTCAAAACCTCGAATGTCAAGTATTCGTAACGAGTGATAGGGTGGCCTAGCAATCGATATTGGAGCACAGCTTCCACATTTCCAGGAACTTGAATTACGTAGGAGGTTGAGACTTGGAAGTGTGGATATTCCGACCGTCGACGAAGCTACCTAAGGTACCTAATGCCAAGTTTTATTATGGTATAGGGGTATGTGTAAAAAGGCAAGAGGGGTCAGTTACCGCGCTAGCTTCGGTATGTAAATTTTTTAAATACGAATGGTTTAATGCATGATTTCTAAGTCGATCAGACAGATATCTCACATGCTCAATCATAAAACTACGACGAAATTTAGAAATATCAAGTACTTGCAAAATACAGAACCGAGTAATGGATAAGTGATTGGCAATCATCAGTTGGTATCTCAACTCAATCCCTCTCTAGGCAACTTTGGAGATTCTATACACACGCACATACATGTTAGCCTTGCCCATAACCAACTCCGACCCAGCCAATGATATCGTATCTCGTGCTTGAAATATGCTTGTGTGAAGACAACCACATATCCCACCCTTTCCATATGGCTAAAAAATTTCAGCACCACCTGATCGCCTTCTAAGATCCAGCAATCCCCAATCCTACCCTTGACCCGAATCTTTCCCTCTGTGTTCCGTCACGTTCTCGGTCAACAGTTGCCCTCATCCGCCGTCCCTCCATTAAACCTCTCAGCCCTCGTTTTTGTAATCCGATGACGCTACTTAACTCGCCGCTCCAAATCTCCCTAACAGCCCCACGCTCGCTATCTCCGAGCTCACTACTCCACTCACTTCCAGACACGCTCGTAGACGCGCTAAGCTCTTCAGGCTCCGGCCGGGCTCCCGATACGCTCGTGTTGATCCGTAAGCCTTCAAGCCCGTTCGCTGCCTCGTCGGTGCTGGATTGCGATACCGACATCGATCGGCCATGAAAGGGGCCCATGGAGCCACCGGCTAAGGACGCATCACCAGTCACGTAGAAGTTAGGATTCATACTACCATCAATTCCTCGTCCCCCACCGGCCGCCATAGCTGTAGCATTAAATACGGCTGCCGCATTCCGCGAGTCGAGACGGGCATGGAGACGCTCGACCACAGCCTCTAACAATCCGTCTATCTTATAAGGTCGTGCAATCTGCAGTAACGAGCAAAGGATTTGAGGGGTACAGAGAGGTGACGACGGCAAGGGAAGCGCCGAAGTATAGAGGAAGTGAAGAAGAGCCTGGACAGTAGGACAGGTGTGGGGGAGGTATAGGCATCTCGGTCGGGAATTGGGCGGGAGTGATGCAGGTGTCGGCGCCGAATTGATGGTGCTAAGATCGGTGGGGTTGCTACCGCCCGACACTGACGTGCCGGCCGTGCTGGGCGGTTTGAGGGATCCGGCAGACGAGGGATTATTGAGTGTAGTAGCCATCGACAGACTGCTGTCACCGGTGCTCCTGTTGGACTGCGTGATGGTTATGGTGGATATACGTGCGCCGGCCTGTCCCGATATGCCCGTTCGTAGCGTTGCCGAATCGCTGCCATCCTGTGTGGCAGCGCCTTCCCGTAGCAATTGCACGAAGTAGGCCCCCCATCTCCGTGCGATAATACGGGAGTTGATAGGTATACGCTCCCCATGGAAACACAGGATGTCCATGTCTGCTAGCTCCCGTAGCCCGAGCGCCTTCTCGCCCAGCTCTTCAGCCGCTCGAGTATGCGATCTCCCCCCACCAGTCCAGCCAGCTTTTCTGGCGATACTCAGTCCAGGGGCTGTGAAAGGGCTGCTGGCGGATACGAAGCCCGACAAAGGGGATGTTTTTCGGGGGTTGTCGTAGAAGCCAAATGCCTCCAACTCGACCATGCACACATTTGAGAAGTTAATCCGGCGGTGATTATAATCGTCAACTAGACTCCTTTTGCGGTTGCCTAGGATCACGAAAATATTCCGTCTATTCCACAGGACACCCCTATTCCAACTACCCTGGCTGAAGACGCTCCCACCAGTATCAATGCGGACCCAAGTTAGATTTCTGAGATCCAGAGCCCACAGGGCATACTCTTGCTTTGAGCTAGTGAGATACGTGCCGCTGACAACAAAGTACGTATCGATGATGCCGCCGTTTGGAAAACGTAGTCCCGGGGGGGAGTAAGTTCCCAACATTGGCTTTTCAGTAAGTGAGCCATCTGACCCTCGGATTTGAAGCTCAAGTTTCACGTCTAGAAAGTTGTAGTTGGAGTAAATAAGCATCGATGAACCTGGCTCTTTGGCCTCCTGGCTGATCGCACTCTCCTGTCGCGAACCATTGGTACTCGTCTTGCCGATCTTGGCTGTCACGCTTGGCGGTAGGGGCGCGACGACGCTACGATACGCACCGCAGGACTTTCCAAGAGGCTGCGTTGAAGTCCATTTCAGGCTGCGAAGGTTAAAGACACTAATCTGCTCGATGTAATGATTTGCTCCATCTTGACCACCAACCACAACCATTTCGGCACCACCGGCACCATCTATATTGATATCGATCCTCCCTTCGTTCGGGTTGCCGCTGGACGGATTGTGTTGGAGAGCAGACAGGGGTGCCTTATTCGACGAGAAGGTCGCAGACGACGGCAGAATACACGCACAGTGGGCGTAGCGGCCCTGGGGGGCGTCTTGAGAGGGGACATATGTCCATTTCTTGGTCAGAACATCATAGATGTATATATCAGACATCACAGTAACCTCGGGTTGCTGGTCGGGGGAAGCTGAAGATTGGGTGGCGGTAGGCGACATGCCGCCGTAACAAACCATCTTAGTGTCCCCTAGGGCACACATGGAGTGAAAGTAGCGAGGTGGAGGAACATCGCCGGTGGTCTCAAGTTTGGTCCAGTGTCTCCGAATGAGATCCAGTTCATAAAGATCTGAAGTAAGAGGGGCTGGCCGACTTCGCGACAAGATCCGCCCCCCGAAGACATATAACTTATCCCCCAATATCGTGGTGGTCGCACCCACCAAGGGGTGAGGTTCTTGGCCAGTTGTTCGGTGGACATTGCACATTAATCCAGAGAGATGAGCCGACGACCCCGAGGTGGCGGGTGTGCCGACAGCAGTACCGAGCCTGCCCGTCGACGCGGCAGGAGGCGAAGGCCCAGCAGAAAGCGGGCCATTGCTTCGGGGAGTCAGACTATCCTTCTGCCCGTCACCACCGTCCGTTCTGGACGAACTAGCTACACTGCTCTGACTGCTACTCATATCAAGGCCGCCGCTATACATATGATTTGGGGGTATGGAAGTCTTCGAATCCATTGTGCTCGTTCTGCTATCCATATTTACTCCTTCGGCTGTATCGCTATCGACTATTGCGTTCAGGTTGTCTGGAACTGGACTAGGCGTAATTAAATGAGTGACAGGACTGGAAGGGGACAGCGAAGGAGGTGGCGGCGCCGGAAGCGGTTTTTCGAGGCTATTTTGCAGACTCAGATTCCTGACATGTTGCGGATGTAGAGATCTCTGCAAAATAGGTGCCGAGTCAATCTCGGAAGCTCCAGAACCAGAGCCGAACTTGAAGGCCAGTCTCGAGGGTGTCCTCGCGAATCTAAACGACTCTTCTCGATTGGGGATCGCCTTCTTTATACCGCGGTATACGTCGGAGAAGATATCGGACGGGGACTTCGACGGAGGTAGTCGACGGTCTTGATCATCCAGATCA
Source organism: Hypoxylon sp. FL1150 (assembly GCA_022495205.1). Taxonomy (NCBI): domain Eukaryota; kingdom Fungi; phylum Ascomycota; class Sordariomycetes; order Xylariales; family Hypoxylaceae; genus Hypoxylon; species Hypoxylon sp. FL1150. Next base: position 73,730 of record MU376287.1, on the reverse strand, counting down.
CTATCGTCGAATGAATGCGGGCTATCTTGGCGGTCTGGTTGACCGGGAGTTAGACTAGGGCCAGATGTAGACATAGTTGTGACCCCCTGCCTCTCGATCTTCGAAGCTGAAGAAAAAGCTGAAGGATGAAGATGAAGAGCCTCAGAAATAGACGTGGTGCCAGAAAGCTGGGCGAGTACTACTCTACTGCGATACTAGGGCAGGGTCCGAAGAATGGGTTAGAAGGGGAAATATCGCGTTAGGACTGTGCGTAGTCTACGGGGGGAGGACGGCAGGGGGTGGGCGTTTCTTCTCTCGCATCGTAATGAAACGAAAATATGATGGCCATGGCCAGGAAGAAATAGAAACCATAGAAGCGGCTCCGAGGGCCAGGGGTGCCACGAGAAACTTGAGACCTAGAACATGGGGATTTGTGGTCTGGGCGGGAATGGTGTGGGAAGACGAGACGACAAATACCGGTGACTACGATGGTTCGATGACAATGGCATACATACCTTGGTTCTCTCACCGTTGGCAATCTTAAAAACTCCGTCAACGACACGTCTTCCCTGTCGGGCTTTCCCTATATTTTCTCGATTTGCAATCTTTCGCTCGCGCTGTTTCGCGCTCTCTTCCTGTCTTCGTCTCTTCCCCTCGCCTTCACTATCACCTTTTCTTTTTCTTCCTCTTCGTTTCGAGTGAGCTGCTTGTGTCGAGCGCTTAATGGCCGCCCCGGCTGATGCCCCGTACGATGGATCTACTCGTATTATCGTTGTTCGGGCATAGGTCCCGTGGTCAAGGGAAAAAAAGGGGAGTGGAGGCCAAGTTTGAGGTTGAGGAGTAATGTCGACTCCTATTGTGCATGTGGAGAGGAATTAATGAATTTAATAGGAGCTTTTTTCTCGCTTCCCGATGGAAGCATCGAGGAAGCGCTAAGAGTGGGTGGGGCCCAGAAACAGGGGTTGTAAGGAGTCCTACTAATACCAATTAGGTAGGTAGGTATATGACTACCTAGGGGTAAGTAATAGATTTCATCGCAAGGCAACCCTCTTGGGATAGCAATTGACCTACCCTTTAATTCTATATGTAATATTTATTTGCTTTTTTATATTCAAGTAGGTATTCTCATCAGTCTGATGTTTTATCCTCGTTGTTTCATGGGGCTTATAGGTACCTACCTGGCTGCCTGGGTAGGTATGTGCGTATCTCAATTTGTTTTTGTTTCGACGGAAAATGCATCCTGGTTGCCGGTAAGCCACGTTTTTACAAGGTCTAGGGGTTTTGTATACCCATTTTCATTCATACGTATTTCTTTAGGTTCGATACCCCATGCAAAGAAAATATTGATAGCAAGCCAGGTATGTCATATGCATTTCATATGGTAACGATCTTGAATCACATGTTAAACCAAAAATTGTCCTACGCAAATCCCGAATCATAATACATATTCCCATAATACAATTAACAATTTGAAACAAGGCCAACTAATAGACACTCATAAAAGTAGGCTAGCGGTTTCAGATATTGGGAACTATCTTATTCAAGGAATACTTGGAAGGTGGATGGCGAAGACATAAACTTTTCCCTTCTTTCTTTCTTTTTTTTTTCAATTGAATTTATTTCATTCTTATGATCACTAGTAGTGCAGAGTCCGCGGTAGAGAAACCATTCCCATCGCATTGTGCAGATTCATTGCATACCAGATTCAATTCTCCTCGTCGAGGCCATGAAGCCTTTACGACACAGTAGACTTCTCCTTAGGTAGAGGAGTGAATCTGAGGTATGGCTTGACCTCGCGGAATTCGGGGAACAACTCCTTAGCCTGCTCGTTCTTGACGCTGGGGTGGACGATGACGTCGTCGCCCGGTACCCAGTTAATCGGGGTGGTGATCTTGTGCTTGTCGCCAGTCTGAAGAGAGTCGACAATTCGCAGGACCTCGGCCGTGTTGCGGCCAGTCGATGCCGGGTACGATAGGATGGTCCGGATGGTTTTCTTGGGGTCGATGACGAAGACGGAGCGGATGGTGAAGGCAATGCCCTTCTCGTCGACGTTGGTGGTGTCTTGGTAGTCGATCCTAAGCAATCTTCATCAGACTTTATGTCACACATCCAATCTCCCGAAGGTGAGTGACGGCACTTACATATCATAGAGGTAAGCAACCTTACGCTCCTTGTCGGCAATGATGGGGAAAGCGACGTGGCCACCAGTCACCTCATCAATGTCCTTAATCCAGTTCTCGTGGCTGCCGCGAGTGTTGGCAGATAGACCGATCAACTTGACGCCTCGCTTGGTAAACTCCGGCTCCAGCTTAGCAAAGGCGCCAAGCTCAGTAGTGCAGACCGGGGTGAAGTCTTCCGGATGAGAGAAGAAAACAACCCAGCCGTCGCCGACGAACTCATGGAAGTCAATTGGGCCCTTGGTTGTCTCAGCTTGGAAGTTGGGGGCAACGGTACCCAGGCGAAGACTACAAGTGCAAGTAAGCTAGATGGCCAACAGCAATGCTCCTAAGCTAGCACTGAGTCGTTCGGAATACTTACGGTGCAGGTCTCGAGTCAGCCATTTTGTTTGAGTATGAAGCTGGTACTATGAATGTTAGAAATAGAAGGATGTATGAGGATGGGAAGCTATTCCACGTTGGTTGAAACCAAATGTCGTTAGTGAGGGGTATCTTACGAGTGACAAGAGAAAAAAGTGAAGATGGATAAAAGGGAGGAGAGGTCCGGGCTGAGGCCCGGCCAGCGCACGACGTCAAGTATTTAATAGCTCTGTACAGTGCTCTACTAGTAATCTAGTTACACGCTACCCATATGTACGGTACGGTTCACGGTCCACAGGGTTGGGGGGATTCGGGGATCAAGGAGGGGAAGCCATGGAAGATGATCGATTATCTTGGGGCGAATCCCAACCAATAGCAACGTCTACTTGCGGCTATCGAATCCCGAACCGGAAACAGGAGAACTGCTTTGGTCAATGTCGCAATTTATTGACAGTCTTGTGTGTTATCTTTTGGGATGAGGCAGCGAGAGTCGGCGGGAGAAAAAGCCAAAGGTTATGTTACGTGCCCCGCGACGACCCCATCGCCGTTCACAAGCTGACAAGACGCCGCGTCGTTGAAAAGGTACCCCTCACTAGTCTTTTTCTAGAATGGCGGCGGATTGCGTGCTGCAGAACCTTTCTGAGTGGCTACCAGCTACAGCCCTTCTCCGCATCATGTCATTCAAGCCTTATGATGGTATCATCCACATCCTTGCACCACCTACATCTTATACCGGCTATCGGTCAACTACACTCGACCTATAACTACGGATGTCGGTCCCGGTACATAGCAACGAGGTATGAGTTAATTCGCAGTTCGAATATCAATGTTCTGTAATTGGAATTACGTGATATGACAAACACCTTTTCTCTTTAATTAGAAATTCTTCCAATTTCCCAGAAGCATCGTATTTACATTCTTCTTTTTAAGATGTTAATCAACCCGTGGAATATTACTAGCGACTAGGGCTCTTGCTTTCACTCGTGGCTAATGAGAAGCTATTGCAAAGATAGGATTGCATTCGCGCAAGAAACTAGGTAAAACTCATTCCAGTCCTCATCTAGGCCCACATGATAAGAGGCTACTTGATCAGTCGCAAGGACACAAAGATACCATTACGAGAAAGGCTATGAACCTGGCAGTCACCAAGTTACAGGGGACAAAGAGAAAGGACTCTACTATCGAACGCGGATTTAGCAATACACAAGCAGCAAGAACCAAGGGCTGTAGCTGTTGCTAGGGCCAGGGGTCTAAGTACCGGAGTAACTATCTACTGTAACCTATGTACTTTGTTATCATGTCAATGGATTCAATCTAACCACTTAACCATTTGCAAGATGGTAACGGCAGTATAAACGAATCTATCTTTTTGAGAGGCTTTGATAATTGATCCAGGAGGCCATAAAGCCAAGCAAGTGATAAATATGTCTATGCTCTGAGAGCTCTGGCGGAATATAAAAGCATGTTAAAATAAGTATCTCGGGTGCAAGCACATTGGCTTTAAAGACATAGCCTGTATTCACATTAGATTATCCATCCGAACGAACATCGATCTACATACCTTTGAATAACTCACAGGACAGACAGGATCAGATAAAAGATTTACGTAACAGCCTCTGAGGACCTATCTCATAAAAGGCTGAATTGTCCTACCTTAGGGAGGTGATGCCACACAGCCGACCAAAAGATCTCATATGCATGTAGTTTAGGTACCCCTGGAACTTCTAAAAATAGATCTGCTATGCATGTAAATACTGTTACTGTTTGGCCAAGACACGCGGCTTATAAGAGAGCATATCATAGTCAGTCACCCTCTCCGGGAAAAGGGGGAACGCATGATTAAACTAGATCATTTCATACACCACTTTCCAATAAATACCAAACTGCCAAACAATTTTTTTAGTCTTCCGTGCTTTTGTCTGTCCAAGTGTGATGATTGATAACCTTTGTCTCGAGCTTCTACCTGTGGATCATTAGTAGCTGACTTCAATCTCGAGTTGGGGCGCTCCAAGGCATATCTAGACTGACAGTTGCTATCCCGCGTATCTTTGCAGCGCTCTGCCCTGGAATCGCAAGGCCTATATGATGATGACCCGGCTAAAGGTCCATATCATGGTCGCGCGTGCAATCATCGCAGAGGCCGCCGGCATCCGACTCTTCCTCTCTCATGAGGTTCCTTTGATTGCACTCGCCCGTATCATCGAACATCTCGCAATCCTCGATTTTGACCTCATCGCTAGTGTACCACTGCGTGAAGAGCAGTTAGCCTTGCCGTTCGTGAGTAGAGCTTCTACGGTGCTTTTTACGAGCCTCCGTCCCACTCTCGAAAACCGGAGATCGTGCATAGGCTTCTTTGGTGTAATAGGGTAGGGATAGGACAGGTATGGAAGGTATATAGGAAATGCATACTGCTCCACACTCCTCACAGTACCACTTCAACATCATGTACCCGCACATCATCAAGAGGAGGCTCGCTAGTATTGTTAACGATGAAGAGATGATAGCCTTCCAGAAAGTAAAACATCCGTCCGTATCCCGCATACGGGAGTCTCTGGGCTAACTTGGGTCATGTTACTCAAGAAACGCCACAGGCTCACGGTCCTTGGTTTTGATTTGCGGTATTCGCATTAATTTGCAAGACGTGGTCGTTCCTAGAAACATCGACTAAACCAACGAAGCTGGCTGGTGAATATCGGCCGACTCTTTGCCACGTGTGTGGGCCAAGTACGAGCGAGATCAGGTGTTTGGGAAATATTTGACAGACATTTTGTGGCTAGGGCATACCAAGGAGAGGGAAATTTGTATAAGGCAACAAGAACTTCATTAATTGGTTGCATATATATGGTGAAATCATAGGCATTCTCGATTTCCAATTTATTGGGCGATAATATCGGGACAAGCACCAGTGATATGATTGGCCCAGGGGAGATCAAGTCCTCTCAGGCTGTACGTCAGGTATCATTTAGAGATGCATCTACCCGAGCGAATTTTTGCCACGTTGCTTAATGATGCTTCCGAAGAACGGGTATGAGACAGCTCTACCTCTCCACCTATCGATTGTTAGCTGGAGTAATGAGGTCCGGCGTCCCCGCGGACCCTGCATGGAGAATTCCGTCTAAAGTCTGTCGTACGTCGTGGTAAGTCAATGCAGTAGCCAACAAGGCCCGTGGCATGAAGAACTGCAGGTTGAGCCCCTAGCACCCGCGAAAAAAAGAAATTTTGCCTGGATGTAAAGTACATTGTGCAGCACCTATAGCAGCTGCTCCGTCGAGGTACCCACGAGCGTTCAAATTTGTGTCTTTCTGGTGTAGTGTTAGCAATTATTTACCATTATATGGAGTGTGACGAACCCAATGCCACTCAGATTATCGATATCTAAACGGTTCTTCTTATCAACGCCACCGGCTATTGGATTTGCTCGGTAGTTGAAAAGATAATAGTGCAGTTGACCGTCCCCAGGGCCGAACTTCTGTTCTTCTAGAAAGAGACCATTGTCCATGAGGGAAAGTGCGTTGTAGACGTCGAACTTATACTGTTTGCAGTACACTAAAGTATCCGATACAAGAGCGTTGAGACGCGTCTTCAGGGCCTCTTTGTCGGTAGGGGTTGTAAGTCCCGTTTCGGTGGCGTAGTAGAAGAGGTAAGCTGCTCTTACGTTAGAGTGTTTGGAGGGGCCAATGACAGAAGACTCGAGGCAATAGAATGAGATGAAGTCGGTAATTGTTTTGTGTTCATCCTATCGATTTAGTTAACATGTGCAAGATGTAAGAGGACAAAAGAGGCCTACCTCGACGACGTAAGTCCACACGACTTGCTCTTCTAGAGCATCTTTCTTGTGGTGCAGCAGCCAATGCTCTACTTCCTCATTGTTGAACTCGGCGGCCATGTCATACTTTGCTAAGTACCGAGTAAGCAGATCCTGAACGGCACTGACGTCCTTCTTTTGCATCTCCCTCAAGCCCCTAATCGCGACTCGATCCGGCACAGCATACTTCCTGATCTGGAATTGGGGTTTGCTATTCGGTGGCAAGGGGCTGAATCCGACCTCGTAGAGCTTCTGCCAATTGATGGCCCGATGGTAATATCGACAGGTGCTTACAGGTCTTGGGAGAACAATACCGCCGGTGTAAATGGCCTGGAAGACGCCTTCCAGGTTGCACAAACGCGTAATCTCCTTTATTAGGACCGGCGCGAGGCGTTTGGAACGGAGCTTCTTATGGATGCAGAGTAGGTTGACTTCGGAGGCGTGCAGGACCTTATCCCGAATGCGCAGTTCGACGGGTATAGCAGCGATAAAGCCGACGAGCTTTCTGGACTGAGTAGCTCGAACTCCTCGATGCCACTCCTTTTTCCAGCCTGGTGGCATCAGAGCCCTAGGTACGGTTTAGAATATGCATGGGAACATGTACGGGCATTAACCTACCATTTCAGAAGACTACTTGAGTAGTTGAAACGGAACATGGCTTCGTCGTCCTCGACGTAGTGGCCGTTCAGCAATTCCCACACTTCCTTGAGCTGGTTGTCATCGAGCAGGTCTATCGTCGCCCACTCGAAGCCACCCAGCAGAGGCGCGGGCTCCTTGTCGATCTCGTCTACAGTCTGATTCTTGATGGGACCCTCCTCGACGGGCTTGTGGGGGTCGTCTTCTCCGAACCTGGGAACGGGCTGGGTTTGCCAAAACTTGTAGGCGCCCATATCCTTGACGTTCTTGCCGCTCGAAGCCAGTCCGGTCATGATATCCTGGAGGTTGAGGCGGCGGAGGGCATCGGACATGGCATTTGGATCGTCATTGCTCCCGCTGCCAAGTTCGTTCGCGAGGGCGGGATTGAGGTCGAGGAGCTGGGATACCTGGTCCTTGGAGAGGCCATCGATAGCCCTGTGCAACTTCTTAGCGGCCTTCTCCTTCTCCCTTTCTTTGTCCTTTCCTTTACCCTTGACGGGTTTTGATTCCTCAGACATGGTCGGTGTAGCGAGCAAGGCGGATATGCGGGCTTCGAAGGTGCCAGGTGGGCAAGTCAAGTATTGGAGGGGTTGGATCAAACCTGGTCGGGGATGACAGATGGCAGGGCCGCAGCGCGGGGCATGCGGGTCAGGCGAATTTGGAGATCCTTCGCCCCGTTAAATCCCTATTTTTGATAGATCTTGCACACGACTTTATGGGAGACTTAGGTACAATAAATACATGAACATTTAGGATAGGTCTGTGCACGGTTAGTCGACGAGGTCCAGTCTCGTCTCGAGTTTCCCTTCTTAATTCTAGTGTCTCTCTATTTTAGGTTCCTAAGGTGCATAATACGATTCTTTAATAATATCAGGTTGCCAATACCATTGGAAAGCCTACTTGGCATCCAACCCAAATGATCTCATGACCGCCAGTGAGACTGCTGCGGACATCATAACCTCATTATGTCCTATATATAGTATTAGCACCTCCTTCAAGTGTTGTCCCTTGGGCGAGATGCTACCTACCACCGTATGGTACTAGCTCTTCCCGGATGACTACGCCTGGTTCGGCGTTAGCGGTGGCTATGAAGGTTCCGTCGTCTCTTTGCAACGTTCGCTTCTCCTTCCACGACAGGAACTTATTATCATCTAATTCTTCATGAATAGTAGCACCGGCTGCCGATTTGAACAGCTTGTCACTTTCGTGGCACGGTATCTCTATGTCGTTTTTGGCGTGGATGAAGGTAAGTCGAAGTCTAGTCTGCGTCAGGTTTACAACATGCGCAAGCCGATCCGCCGATTGCCACTTATCCACAATGAAGCTTTGGAAGAAACGGAGGAGAGGGGGGATTGGGCGTAACGGCGAAAGAACCGGGATGAAACCGGCAGCGGCATAAGAGGAGAGAAGGGTAGGGAGGCTGGAAAAGCCCGCGATGAGAATAATGCCTGCAAATTCAATTCCAAGCAAAGCAAAGTGCTCCGCAACGGCGCTTGTAACCGCAGTTCCGAGGCTCTGGCCCATGATTATGATTCGACTTGGGGGCAGTCCTGCTACATGCATCGCCCAGTCTATCGCAGCCGCACCGTCATGGAGAAGCCCCGTCTCCGAAGGGGTACCAGTCGACTTGCCAAAACCCCGATAGTCAATGGCCAGGACGTGATAGCGAGAAGAGTCAGTCAGCGTGTGGTAACTCTCAGGCCGGTAGCCCTGTGCGATATGGCCGGCATTCTATTACGCTGCGCGGTTAGTAGGCCTGCTTGAGGTTTTCCTTTTTTTCTCTTGTAATAATCACTTACCCCATGGACTACGCATCGTTAGCCGATATCTCCTTTCAAAGTAGGCAGATAGGTGTAGTTCTTGGGGTTTTCTTACAGTAAACCACAAGTCGGGCTTCAGGGTCATCTTTGAGTAGCTTAAAGGATGTCGTCTTGGTAATGTCGTCGGAAAAGCCGGGTCGTTGAGCCTGGAGCGTATCCTCATGCTTTAGATAGGTTGGAAGGGGTAGAATATGCCACGCATAGATGGTCTTTTCGTCGACGGTATTTAGCGAAAAAGGAGTTACTTGGTTCCCTTAGCGTCGGTCATATCAGTCAGTATCGCTTCATCTTCTCATGGCGTAGCAAGAACAAACTGGCAAACCCCCAGTACTCCGGCTTATCGATGTCATGCCACAACAGTGTATTGAGTCGATGAGCGTATAAGAAGCTGGTGGTTTTGTTTATTAGCCTATAGAGATATACGAGGGCTCGAGAGTCGAATTGGAAACGTACTGTCGTTGGAAGAAAGGAAAGGCGCCAAGTAAAATGAAAGTTACATAAAGACCGACTGGGACTCCGACGACACACACGGGAATAGCCCACTGATAGGTTGGCGAAGACATTGGCCAGTCCCCTCTTCTTCTCCTTGCGGTATGCTAGTTACTATATCTCATATAGAAGTCATCCATAGGATAGTAGGGAGAGTAGAGTAGTAATTCATAATAACGCTTCTGTTATATTATGTGAACTCGGCTTAGCTGGAGTGCTAGGTGAAGGTTTGGTAGTAAGACGATCCATATATATTTAAACGTATAGTTAGGTATACTCGCTTAGATACCTACCCAGGTAGGTACATATGCATGATCCCTGGTGGGCTCAGGCTATGGGTCTGCGGCGATCTGACTCTAACCTAACAGCCTTAGCCTCAGCCAATCGGTACCTGAGTCTCCATCTACTGCTAACTGCTACCTACCTACCTACCTCTCTGTCTCTGTCTCTGGGAGTACCTACTAAAAGCAAACTTCAACCTCTAGTTAATAAACCTTTTACCATCAACAAAACGCCGCCAAACTAACACCATTCAGTTCGTAAGATCTTCACACAGGAACCCATCCGATATTAATATTCCACTATCGCCATATTTACTCAACTATATTCGACCTTGTGTTTCTGTCGTAGATCGCCGCGATTATCGACATGTCCTAGCATATCTCAACCGCCCAAGTAGTGTGGACGATTCATCTCCCCTCTCCATACCGATCTCCATACCGATTTCGGGTATTGCTGTGCGACCTATCTGACTAGATGGAGAGAAAGCGAAAGCTGCCAGCGCGGGCAGCTGCGAGAGTCGAACATGCTTCCAAAAAACGCGCCTCAACTTCGACACCACCCGAGCGATCTCTAACCCCAGCACCAGCGCAAGCATCAACTCCCGGACCGGCTGAGACTGGCCCCGAAGAAGCACCTTTGCCTAAGTCTATCCAAGCCGGTAACCCATTGCCCACTGTTGAGCACCCGCAGCCTGACGATCTACCGGGCAAGGAATTTCAGTCCATTCAAGAGAGGTAAGCATATTGCTAACAACTACTTAGGTAGCTATTACCTAACTGCTTTTAGTGGTGTCTTGGCCGAGTCGCTCCAAAGATCGCGTCAGAAATGGGTTCACGAGGGCATATTTGAGAAGTACTGGACTAAACCTACAAAGCGAAAAGGCGTAGTTAAGGAAGACCCCAGTAATCCGCCCAAGGATAGCATGACAAAAATTGGCCAAGTCACAATCACTGTCGAGCCTCATGTTTTCGAGGCCACGATGTACGCTGTCAAGGATCCGAGACCCGTGCCTACCACCAACTCCACCTTCCGACCTATCCTACAGTATGGTCCTCCGAACGGCGTTATGCCTCCCCCGAAAGCAACCACACCCGCTACGCCCACTGCACTCGCAGCCTCGCCTTCACAAGCGCCGTTCCAACCACCACCAACGGCTCCTCAACCGCCGACGCAACCCCAGGTCCAGCCTCCACCTTCTCAACCTCAGCCACAGGCACAAGAGACACAACCAACAGATCTACAGCAGCCGCCTGCATCCGTCTCCGTGTCTAGCAAACCATTAAACACGCCTCGAGGATTAGAATCCGTTCTTGCTGCTCCCCACCCATCAGCACCCCCTCCTACTGCAGGCCCGTCACAATCGCCGCATCTGGCGAACGGACCTCCTCAACCAGCACTGGGTGGCCAAAGACCACTGCACGCCCCAAGTCCCACACCAACCGCGACCGGCCCCGGACCGGCGGCTCCCTCTGGAGTTAAACAATCTACACCTGCTACTAAGTCGGCAACACCAACAGCACCCGGTGCCGACCCTATTATTGTCACCCTGGCGGAGAAAGCGTCTGAAGATCCTCAGCTCCGTGATCTTATGAAGCGTGTAGCTATTGGCGACGCCGCACCTCAAGAATTAGCTCACTTCCAAAAAATTATCGATCAAATTACGGCCGATTATAAGAGAAAAGGCGGCCAGCAAGGCCCGTCCGCAGATCGCCTCATTGTAGCGGGAAAGACGGTGAAATATTTTGCGGAAGAGGTGCGGACAATTCTCGACATTGTTCTTGTGTCCTATCCGCATCAGAAATCAAACGACTTGAGACCCCCGCCGGGGGGTGATCCACTAGTATTCCTTCTTTTGAAGAAGGCTCTGGATGACACGGCTACTCGAGACATAATTCGCAGAATAGCTGAGGGCAAGACCAAGTTTACGGATACGACCGACTTGAAGGCAACCCTTGATAAGTTGAATAGTCTCGTAGTGAAGGAAACACCGAAACCGACAACAGGATCGCTCCAAGCGACACCTTCAAACGAGTTAGAGAGTCCTACAGTATCTAATAGTGCCACGCCGAGGAAACCGACCTTGGCAGCACCTGGGCAGCCTACTCCCGCAGCCAATCCGCAGCAGGCCCTTCGCTCGAAAGGTCCACCGCCCTCTACCAAGCCTGATATTTCTGCAGCCGTGCTTGAATTCTCCGGCGGCACAGGAGATCGGTACCTCTTTCCCAAGTATAGCATTCTCGAGTTTGTTAATCCTACCCAAGTCATCGCGTCGTTCCTCATTGTACGGAAGGGAAGCAAGCTGGAATATGGAGGAGATCCTGCATTGGATTATTACCAGCCGGTGACGATGCGCATATACGCACAATCAAGCAAACATCTCGAAAGCCTAGCGAGGGTTGTAGCCCCCCAGGATGATGTGCAACGCTATATGGAGGATGTTATGGATAACATGACCCGGGCTGAGTATGTCCTTCTTGCGATGCGTCTACCAAGAGCAGATAAAGAGGATCAAGGGGAAGAGGGCAAAGATGCCACCAACACGCTCAAGGCAGATCTGGCAAGTGAGCCTCAACAGCCGGGCGTTTTGTGGACAAACAAGGCATCTTCTGTGGCAACCCCTCCGCAGAAAGCTTTTGGAAGGCAGATGAGCGAGGACGAGCAGTATCAAAACTTCATCACCACTGTTAGTTAGGGGAAATACTGGGTTAGATTGGTTCAAGACTATCTGCGCTGGTGTCTCATGAAACCTCTGAAGTGTGATGTTGCATCCGATGTTGGTGATGTGACAATCACTGCTAGTGGTTTTGTTCATGGCACCGACTTTCGCCAATTAATCGCCTATCGTGCTCACATCATTCACGACAGAGGTGAGAGCACATGTGAAAACGTCTAGATGATGTTACCGTCGCCAAGTTCTGTTATGTGTGGCATGCAATTGTGCTGTGGAGAAGACGTAACATGAGCACTCGGAACAAGTTCACGAAGCCAGCCAATTAGACAAGGATGAAGCTGGAGATAATCGAGGTTGGACGTTGAAGGAGGATAGCCTGAGGCTCTGCGGGGAAAGGCGTTCCCAGCAACATGGAAGGGATAATATCTTGGGAGATCTAAGGGGTTTCAAACGTATTACGAGATACCTGGTTGGCGAAGTTAGGCGTATCGCATTATAAAAGTAACACCATTTCAAGCCGATCGTGCGCCCACATGTAAACTACTACTAAGCTAATACCATCGATAGCATCTGTGTACCCGTGTCTTACGAATTGCTCAACTTTTCCCCTAACGAACATCTCGATTCTAATAACTCGTTGAACCATATTGTCCGTTCATTAATCGGGGCATGCCCTAGCCCTTCTATGATCAGGCCCTGGCCCGGGTGCAGGTATTCGATTAGCTTTCTACCATGAGGAGTCGAGATCATCCTGTCGTCCGTGCCGTGCAACACGAGGATCCTCTCACGCCCTATCTTGTCGCCTAGCTCTTTCAGTTGCGCGGGACTCTTGTGGTGCCATCCAGCCGCGATGAGCTGCAGCAAGAAGCCTTTCTTGGTGAATCCGTCCTTGTCTTGCTGTTTTCTGATTTCCTGGGCGGCAAAGCGCTCGTAATTGTTTCGAAACTTGCCGTAACCGCCGGCCGGGATCTTACATCGCGGTATCGATTCATCGGGCACCACGGCGTTGTCAGGTTCGGCCAGGTAGTCTGCTGGGAATACTAGAGGGGAAGTTAATAGAGCAAGTTAGTTTACAGGAAACATCGGTGCGCTACATACTGGCTCCAGCGGCATATTGAATACTGCGATCTGGACTCTTCGGCAGCAGCATTGTAATACGGTTTACCATGTTCTCCGTGAAAGATGTCGTGTTCTCGATTTTAGCAGCGGTGCAAATAAGACTCAGACTACTGATCCTTTCTGGCGCCGCGTAGGCTAACTCCTGAGCGATCATACCGCCCATACTAACGCCACACACGTGTAGCTGCCGTGGGGAGGTCCAGCCTACGTGGTCGACCACCTCCAACAGGTCCTGGGCCATCTCTGACGTGCTATATCGCATCAGGGGCTTACTAGACCGGCCCATTCCCCTGTTGTCGAGAATGAGAACGGAATACTTTGATCCGTTTATGTGCCCAAAGTGCATTGTTTGGCGCTGATAAGCCGTCTTGAAAAATCCCAGGCCGCAAATAAACTACAGCGAGAAGTTGGTCAGTGTTCTATCTCCCTTTGCAGCATTGGATCTCTCTGGTCTCGAATCTGCTGTGAAGGCTCACTATAAGTTTTACAGGCCCATCGCCGTGGATTTCCCAGCTGATATTCACTGGACCTCCTCTCCCAGCAGCAACTGGTAATAGGCCGCTCTGGTGAGGCTCAAGCTGCCATGTCGCCGTTGGGAAGGCTGGACTCTTGACTACCTCATCGACGGAGGAGAAGACCGCCGTGGTTGTTGTGGATGGCCTAGTTATATCCATTAGTTGGAATGATGGCTTTTGATCATTATACTGAGGCTTATGGATATGTACATGGATAGGTAAGACAGCACGTGTCAGCTTATAAGCAGAATAGATTAACCAGTCCTCAATAGCCCTGGAGTTTTAGGTGTGCTGCTCTGTTGTCGAATACCTTATATATTTTTGGACCCATCTTTGAGCAGGCGCCGAACGACGTAACTGGTTTATTTAATTTCTAATTTTCTATCTTCCTTCCGATGATGTAGTACTAGACGCCATCGAAGCGGGTACATTACGCATTACGTACCTGTGTTCAAGGTTGAGGAATGCCTCGGCTGATTTATTGACGCGTGCAACTAAAAGTGAATTCTTGCTTAATTGCATTTCTGACTTGGATGATTAAACCGAGGCGTTCGAAGATATTCCGTATACTCTAATGAATTAAATATTTACGCTTCTCAAGCTCCTATATACCAACCCCTATCCCTGGGTCCCGGCATAATCGTACTGCAACGATCCCCCGTACGTAAGAGAATCGTATCCCATCTGGGTTGTATGCGTATTTAGCTCCGTTTTGAGGAAACCACTTTGATCTCTACCGGTGGCAGTATGGCTTCCCATAGGTAGCTGATGCGGGGCGTCGTTCGTTGACTTGCTTCGACTTCGGCTTTGCAAAGACCGAGAAACATCCGCCGGCGATACGCCCTCACCAAAGTACAAACAATCCGACGGTTCGGCTTGGTCTACAGATCGGGGACGATCCACCTGGATTGCCGGAGGTTTCGTCGATGGTGTAGCCTTGCGCAATCCTCTCACCGACTTTGGGATATCAGCACCAGCGTTGGCATCTGGCTGGGTTGAGTCTTGTGCTGTGAGGAAGGGTACATCTTGCATTGTCGAAGCCGTTGGATTATCAACATCCTCGTCTTCCTGTTCTCGTCGTTTTCGCACGCTTTTGAAGCGCGACATGATATCGCGGAAGGGCATTCTTGTAGGTTAAAGGAATTAGCTTGATTATAAGTAGGTATGCGTTCAATCCCGTGCGCCATGGTTTTATACTGGCCTGCGCTTCTTGCGTTTGTTCGATGTAAGCGATTTAGGGTATGTAGTAGAATTCTAGGATATATTTGTAGTTAAGTAGGATTTTACCTTTCAGATACGATGTAAGCTAAAGGAGGTGGCTATGTACGCCACTGTAATCATTGGCGACGGTCGTCCGTTGCTTTGTAGGATGTGTAACTTCCCTAGGCGAGCTTGCGGATATGGAATTGGTCGGATGGTTTCTTGGTGATAGGCTTAATGGTAAGAGGTTCACGATATAAAAGCATCCGCACGTCTCCTTAAAACCCCGCCTCTTAGAAGGACTCCAAGCCTCATATATTTTCAACGTTTCTAGTTGGCACGGTAGTTTACACCACTCCTGACGATCCCTGTGACCTAATTTCTGGCGATTTTGAAGTAGGGGTTAGGCATGTTCGTTAGCGCTATGTTAATCGCGTCAGGCTTCAAATAAGGCTTCCCCTTCTGAAGCCCAGGCTACCGGCTACGGATAAGCTTTCGGCGCTAGCAAGGCTATAGGTTCATGCCCACGCACTGAGGAACGAAAAGAAAATTATGCCGTAAATAACTACGGCGACCCTCGTCGGGATGAATTCATACGTCTTTTCGTCAACATATAAGGGTATCTACACCAGACCAAAAATTTGATGACACCAATACGCCCCTGTGTCCGAAAGGGTATACAGCCTGAAAAATCCGGGATAATCATGATTTCATACTCCTAACTGAATCGCTCAGCGGGTTGGAATGAAGTTCTTGGAGTCCTCCTCTTGTTGGGCGAACGACTGTGGGAATGCTGCAATACCCGCAATAATACCGATGGCCATGAAGCAAACTGAAATGATGGACCATATGACACCCCAGCATTGAGAGGAACCGCCGTAACGCTGTGCGAAAACACTGGCATCGGAACTGTTGACTTTGCGAAGAATGAGATCGTCACACTAGGGATCATAGTCAGTTTTGGCGGCATAGACCAGGCCTATGATAGCAACTTACAATATCCCAAACACTGTACAGCGAGCTCATCACACCGATGAAAAGAACAACAAATCTCAGCGGCTCGGCATGGACGATGAACCAGCAGGCCACCAATAATCCAACGGCAAGGAGAATCGTTACGATTGTAAGCCAGTCCCTCTTACCCCACCACAGGGTAAGTAGAAAACATACACCAAGCACGATGCTTGCGATCTTGCTGGCGACGATGTCGAAGCCGCAGAAGATAAGCAAGGCGCCGATTAGGGACGAGCCCAAGTACCCAGCGGGTAACGTGATGGCGCTCTTTCCGCCGACCACTAATATTAGGCGTTAGCATTCAGTCTAGTGCTAACATATAATCTACGAATCCGAAAACGTCGGAAAGTTACCAACTCCAAAAGGAGCTGATCTTAACTCTGAACCCTCTAAGGAAAAACGAGGGGGTATACATGATATTACGTACTGTGAGTAACGCCACCCTCGCGGGGATCAAGAGAGATGGACTTAACACGCCCCCCTGTGCAACACGCCGTGATAGCATGGCCGAATTCATGAAACGCAATCACAAGCATCTGGCAAAAGTGGTTAGAAACAGGATATGAAACCTAGCGGGATAGGCTGAGTCGGTAAGATGTACCTTGAACGGCCACAGCGACCAGCGCACGTAAGGTACGTTCCACAGGATTGCAATGACAACGACGTAAACGGCGATGATGCCCAATGTAACTTTTTGGGCATCGCTAGTGACGGTCAAGTCGCGGCGGGATACGGCATCTCGGCGAGCGAATCGAGCGACCTCCGGGCCGGCTGCGACTACGGCGGCCCTCGCAGTCCGGATTAGATGTTGAGAAAGGCCGGGTCTCTCAAAAACGGGAGCCATAATCTTATAAATTAACGAGTGCAGATGGGGAACGAATGTATGTGAGTATTATCTCGTCTGATAGGGTTTGTAAATTAATCAGCTAAGGAAACATTGTAGGTACTGTAGACCGGAAGGATGTAATATTAAATGTCCACGAAAAGAGATGTTTCCAGCTTGGCCAGCTGACGTGTACCTCCATGGGCTGTGGCACGCGTCTGTGGTCTGTCGCCCTATTACTCGTGCTATGCCCCACTTATAGTGGTAGTCGTCCCTCCCCCCAGCCTATTAGCTGGTGCTTTGCAGTAAATCAACCATTTCGGTAAATCAACCATTTTTTCATGCAGCAAAATATATACCAAAATCAATTATCAATCGATTTCTAATATATCAATTAATTATAAGTTATTTAAATTTGAAAAAATTACTCTTTTATTTAGAAATTTAATAAGATAATTCTAGAGTTTTTTTCATATTTTTATCATATTTTTTTATCAAGATATACCAGCTTGAAAAATAGTCATATTTGTATATTTATTGACCAATTAGATCTAAGAAACCCTAACCAAAATACCTTCAAAAGTATACCTAATTCTACGAAATTTCAAATAACTTTTGTCGCATTAGAATAACGAAATTTTATAATAATTTAAAAAAATTATTATTATTCTTATCATATCCTTAAAATCATACTCCTCCTTTTTCTAAGATTAAAAGCTTTTATTTTTATTGATTTTATCCCAATTTCGATATCTCATTTTCAAAGGAAAAACTAAACCTATTATATTATACCTTGAATTTTAGACCAGCCTTTACAGTCGCAACGCTCAATTCAATATGAATCAATTCAGAAATAACTTATCTATATAATATTTTTTTTTCGAATTAAATCGGCTTGAAATGGGCTCAGATTTCGAGTTTTTTATTATAACTATTCGAAAAAGTGGTTGATTTACCGAAATGGTTGATTTACTGCAAAGCACCAGCTAATAGGCTGGGGGGAGGGACGACTACCACTATAAGTGGGGCATAGCACGAGTACAACTTCGTAAGCTGAGGCAAAGCACAACGCAAGCTGGCTGCGCCTCGTTTGCTTGTGGCGTTAGTCGTTCTAGTCGTACAATACAGCGGGGTTATAATCTTAGATCCCGACACGCTAATGCGCCCTTACCCATTAGGTTCATGGTTCATGCTTTATATGCTTTATTTTACCGAGACAATAGAGCCCTTACATCTTCATTAAGAGCCTCATGAAATCGCCGTTCTTGAGATAAATAGAAGTTTTCAACCTCATCTTTGTGAAAATATGCTTATTAGTGAGTTATAAGAGACGTCCTTTAGCCCTATATAGCAGATACATATGGTTTCTAAGGGCGGTAGGTGGCTATTAATTAAATACGAACATCGGCAAAAAGTGTGATTTTACTTCTCATCCCGATATACTGATATATAAGAAATGGCAGAAGTCGCTCATGTTTTAAACAATAAGCTATGGTGGTCTGTAGGGTATCAGTCTGCCCTTTACTAGAGAATTCGGCTCGGTGAGATGCTGATGTTCGGAGTCGGCACTTTTCCTTACATGAGATTGTCACATCAAGGACAATGTCACCTAACATAAGGGGGCGGACCTCTTGAGGTTTCGCGTTAAGCATGAGCCGGTATATTCATGAAGTCCACTGCCTCGATGCTGTCCAGTCGGACTATTCGTAGTCATACTATCGGACGGGCCGACTCTTACAACGTTACGGTAGTTATTTTCCTGGAGCATTGTCGTTGATCTACGGGCTGGGAACAGGTCTAGTTGGCGATAGTGAATAACAAGTGAACGAGTAGACTCTATATCGAGACATTTAATCGGCAATGATTGGACGGCCTAAAGTCTGCTCGGCGTCCACTCCAGTATTTCCTCGAAGATACGGCCAAGAGCATACCGCCACATTTGACGTAGCATTTGAACTCAACTAGCCATTGACCTGGCACAATTGACGACCTATCATTCAGCAACTGCGAGGGCATCCGTGTATGTATGTCTTAGATACTGCTGTGAGTGCTGTGCTGCTAAAGGGGCTGGGTAAATGAAGATTCGCAGGGAAAGCCTCCGCCGTGATGTCATTAGGACTAAACCAGAGTGGTCCTGAACGTGGGCGACAGCAAAGGGGCTCGTTTTGAAGGAAGAGGGTCTGCACACACCGTCTAATCCAATTCCATATCTGGCGAGGAGTGTCGATCGTTCGCGGGAGGTTATACGAGCTAATGGATTGGGAGCG
The DNA here is from genome assembly GCA_022495205.1 of Hypoxylon sp. FL1150. Lineage (NCBI taxonomy): Eukaryota > Fungi > Ascomycota > Sordariomycetes > Xylariales > Hypoxylaceae > Hypoxylon > Hypoxylon sp. FL1150. The sequence continues at coordinate 54,573 of MU376287.1, read as the reverse complement.
ATTCACTTTGTTGGGGGAGGATATTACGACTTATAAGTAATATAATAATGGGCACCACTTGCCCTATATATGATATATGGGTATATATATATATATATATATATATATATATCCCAAGAAAAGTTTCACGTTCAACAACTTACATTACAACCTACCTCTCTAGCTTTCATCCTCCTCATCGCAGCAGCATCAGTCCATTCGTTTTCGGTTTGACACTCGTTTGAATTACACCTAGAAACTAGTTACTCTAGAGAACTACCTACTTCAAGATGAAGCTGTGCATCGCATCGCTCGGCATCTTCCTTGCTGCCGGCCTTCCCAGCGTTAAAGGCTATGGCGCGTTTACGGTATCTCAGTTCTCAGCTGGTGCTACTCCGCACTCGTCCATTGGATAGTAAGTCAGCGACTTAGTAACGCGCCATGAATCACCTTGGCTATTGGTTAACGCTTTGGACAGCGTCGAGCTTAGCTGGTCCACGGGCAAGAACGAGACGAAATGTTCAGCAAGGCCCGGAACTTACCAGTCTTTTCCTTCGGTTGGGAAGACTGCCTGCAGCGCACCATCCACTGCTTTCAGCCTGACGAAGCGGGAGGACGGCGGCGCCGATTTAGCTCTCTTCCTCGGTAATGCGCAAGCAGTTCACACGATTACAAAGGATCAGATTATCTGGACGAACCAGCAGTCACCGACCGGAACAGTGCAAGTCTACGCGGGCCCGCAGAACTTTACTGCCGAGCGAGTGTGAATGGGGGGTCGAGTGGGCTGCTTGATGGGTTGTAACTTGTAAGCGGCGTGAAAATAAGGGAGAGAAGTATCGGGAAGAGATGGTACCTATGAATGGATTTGACTGGGATCTATCAGATATAAATGTAGATCTTGAAACGAGATATCCTCAGAAAAACTTCGTTGTAACGCAATTCGCTGTAGATAGGTATTTATTAGTACGAGATAATTTCACCACTCGTTGCGTTGAGATGCGCTGGCGTTGCCCCACATGTAAGGATTGAAGTTTGCTGTGCACTAACCTAACCTAGCAGATCGACGTCACCGCCAGGAGCTAAGCCTATTTTGCATCTGTAAGGGTACCTATAGTACCTAGCTGTTTTGCATTGGATAACCACCAAAGAATTTCGTGGTTGAAGCGTTAGGTAATATTTCGACAACTACAGGTCATATCCCATCGCGACTCTTCCTGACTGGGTCGCATAACGTATCGTTCACGGTATATATGTTCGCCAGCACGTATATCATTGAATTCTTGCATTGCCTTTAAACTAAACCCATTTCGCCATGATACTCGCCTGTCCATCATGGCACATTTCTCTTCCGCCGCCTCAACCTTGACTCGGCCGCGTCTTGCTATTGCTCTGGTCTCTGTCGCGACCGCAGCCTCGTTAGGTTACTACTACTACCACTATAGCCAGTATGGTACCTCCGAGTCCGACCTTTACTCCACGGGACCTGGCTTGCAGCGCCGCAATGCCCTGAGACGGCCACGCCGATCTTCTCATCGCCACGATGACTGGTCCTCCGAATCCGAATCGCACGGAGACGAGAACCTTGATGCAAGCACCGCCGTCCCTACCCAAGATGCGCCCGCCCAGTCCGACGACCAGAATCCCGACGAATGGTACAACGACGCCAGCCAAGCTCCGCGCCAGCGTACCGGGGAGAACATCGTCACCCTGCTATTCCGAGTGTCCGAGGATAACGCAAGACGAAATGCCTACGTTCACCGAGGTTGTCAGTGTAATGGTTGCGGTATGGTACCTATACGCGGAATCCGTTATCGTTGCGCCAACTGTGCCGACTTCGACCTCTGTGAGGTATGCGAGTCTCAAGGACTACACAACAAGACGCATGTCTTCTACAAGGTCAAAGTGCCCGCGCCGCCCTTCGGAACTCGACACGTACAGCCGGCTTGGTATCCGGGCGATCCCGACAACTCCATCCGTAACCTGCCCCGCTATCTGCTCGCCAAATGGTCTCGCGACACCGGTTTTGAACGCGTTGAACTCGATGCTTTTTGGGAGCAATGGACATTTATGGCCAACACTGAGTGGAGGGATGATCCGGACGGACTTGGTCTCGCGATGGATCGAAAGACATTTGAACGGTGCCTTGTCCCCTCCGGTGGCTATCGGCATGCGGCACCTAATCTGATTCACGACCGCATGTTTGCTTTTTACGATACTAATCACGACGACCTAATCGGTTTTGAAGAGTTTCTACACGGTGTCTCGTACAGGAAAAGGAAAGACAAGCTAAGAAGGACATTCGACGGTTACGATATTGATGGCGACGGCTATGTTAGCAGGCGGGATTTTCTGCGTATGTTCCGCGCCTACTATGTGCTTTACAAGCAAATGCACAAGGATATCCTCGATGGCCTCGATGATCACATGATGACAACCACCGAAGCCCAGCAACTTATTAATGGCAGGCAGCCTCTGAGTAGCCTGTTCGGCAGGGAGGGCAGGGTTCCTCCGGCCGACCTCCCAAGACCGATGGAAGGGAAGGTATTCCAATCAAACGGAGACGTCGAAATTAACGACGGGAAGGGGGTCGTCAACGAGGATAAGCTAGACACATCTAACCGGGAGGAGATTCTGAGTAGCTTGTTCGCCCGAAACGGCAGCCAGAGCTTCTTCACAGAATCCTTCGGATCGTCGTCCAGAAGACCACAATCCCCCAACGGGGATACTCGCTACTGGTCGGGCATAATTAACCCTCCTCACAACACTGTTGATCTGGCATCGTTGCTAACTGGTGAATACCCGCAACTTGGTGATCTGCTAGAGTCAATTCGCCACGAAACCATCGACCATGACGTTGATTCGGGCTCTTCTGACGAGGACAAACAGAGTGATTCTGGAGAACTAGGCGTCGACGATGTTGACGGAGGTGAACAAGCCGACCATGATGCCATAGATGAGTCTGCCGGACTATCTGCTGCTCGGGCTATCCCGGATGCCAGCCGGTTTACCAACACGTTACCAACCGAGAGCCAACTTAGGGTTCAGCACCAAGCTATTGTAGCAAATAGCCATCGATTGGACATTGACAAGCGAAAAAGGAAACTAGCCAGAAAGCAACTTCTCGAAAGATGGAAACGAAGACAATTCTACCTAGACGAAGAAGAAGGCGCCCTACCTCCACAAGAATGGGAGGAGAGCCAAGATGTGCTACTGAATATGAACGGCATGGCAGAGCCTTCTAAGTCAGCACCGCATTTCCTATCCCCACGGTCAAGATCATCCTCGAAGGTGCGATTTGCCGAAGATGCGGATGATTTCGAGACTAGGTCTAATCCTTCCACTTCTTCCCGGAGCGTGCCAGAGAGATGGGGTGGCATGGAAATTTCGGATGCGGAGCGAGACGCTGGTAAGGAAATACTTTACCAGGTTACGCAGCAGGCTTTCAACGAGCTCCTTGACGAGATCTTCAAAAAGAAGGAAGACCTCGCCGTACGCGCAGCAGAAACCAAGAAACAGCGCGAAAAATACAAAGAGCTTCTAGACTCCATCAGTGTGGACGACGAAGACGAAGACGGAGATGCAGAATCCACGAGCCAATCACCAGAAAGGCCACAAGCGCCCGCTCCGGACGATACCCGACCGGTTCAAGACCAGAGCTTGGGCGAATTACTGACAGCTAGTGGCTACTCAATTAACTTGTCGACTAAAGATGGCGAGCAGCCGGAGCTGGATTCACTACTAGAAATAGACATCGCAGACCGCCCGGCCGTCGAGGGGACAGTCACATTAACGGATGACACGATTGCTGTAGAACCCTCAGAGCACCGCGATCCTACCATGCCACAAAACCGTCCTAATCATTCAACGCAGGCGTCGTCATCATCAGGTGACGTGCTTCAAACAAAAGAGGGCGATTCCAGACGTAAGGCGACCGTTAATGAGTCGGGGACATCTGAAACCGCTCCAGGTATCGAGACGACGGATTCCAGACCCAACTCGCCAACCCGCATAACACAGTCAACGTTAAAGATATGGAAGCGCCTAAACCTTGCCGAACAGGAGGCGAGGGACAGAGGCGGTTGGGGAAGGTTGAGCTACGAAGAGTTTGAGGAGATATATCGAGAGCATGAATTTCAGGACAGCAGCCGCAATCGACTCGATTACTTGGGCAGCTGGATCGACTTTTGTATTCCTTAGGATGGTGCTAAGCCTACCTCCATGTTTATGAACGTCTGAGTCTTCATATGCCCCGAGCCGGTCCTTGCGGTTGGTGCAGAGGCTAGCGAGGATGACTTGGGGATACAGAGGAAATACCCTTCAAGATGGTGTGGCGGGCGGATGTGTATTGAGTATTGTACTTTAGGTACTTATCCAAATCCTTATTATTATATACGTGCCTGCTATTGCGCTGAGTAAATCACTAGAAACTCACTTCTCAGCCACTCCTAAACAAGGTAGTATTGATATGACGATATATCGACGTGAAGCCGAAAGATAATGTACGTATTTCGCAGTCTATCGTCTATTATATTGCTATCATTACACCTCTTCATGCTAGGCCCGGCAATGCGTTTCACCCATTCGGAGATTAACCTGTATCTACAGCCTTAGAGTCAGTTGAAACTAGTAGGCTGGTCCGCCGTAAAATGCCATGCCCTGGAAGAATTGCCTATCGCCGAAGCCCGTCAGGTTAAAGGTCTGGACCGTGGTGGACTTCTTAAGCGAATAGACACTGATGCTATCGGTCGCATCCAGAGTGTACAAGTAGTCATCGCCAATAGCCGCGTCGAACTTCCCCGTGGTGGCGGCAAGCCCAGCAATCGTTGACTTGACCTCCATGGACGCAGCGTCGAGGACGGTAATGTCGGTCGTGGCCGCATCCAGGAGGTACGCCGTGTGCAAATCGGCAGAATACTGCGTCCAGCAGTTCGCGACGTTGCTCGTGACGTTGACGACCTTGGACACAACAGCGTTCATGTGGCAGTCGAAGTCGAGGAAGGCACCCCCGAATCCCGGGTCCGCGATGATGGCCCGCGAGTCGCTACCAAGGAACGATAGACCGAAGTTGAGACTCAGAGCGGCGGGCCGTGATACACGCGGCGTAGGGAGTACTTTCCCGTGCGATACGGGGTAGGCGTAGATGTAGCCAGGCGCGTTCGCGTCGCCCTTGATAGTAACGAAGAGCGCCGACTGCGATGGGTTGAAGACGATATCGGACACGGTGCTGGGAGGGCCTACAGGCGGTGTCGTCTGGTTCAGGGGCAGAGCCATCGGCTCACCGCTAGGTTGTAGGCCAGCGCTCGTCACGTCGTAGCATTGGACGGTGTTCTTGGCACCCGAGTTGGCCACGCAGGCAAGCCGGTGTCGCGGTGAGTAGGCGATGGACATTGGGAAGTCGCCACCACTGGGAACAGGTGAGCCGACAAGCTGAGGGCGCCACGGATCATCCCTGGGGATGGCGAACAGGGAGACCGTGTTGGCTCCCGAGTTAACAGTGAAAAGGTGGGAACCCGAGACGACAACGGCGTCTTGACTGAATAGGGTGTCTGCGTGTCATTAGTATTGGTGCCTTCTCCCCTATGCTCTGACAGCTTACCCATCGTCACGCCTGCTCCCGTGCTCCCAATACCAACGAGGCCATTGCCACCGGTTGAGATCCTCGCAGGGTTACTCAGGGACCCGTCTTGGTCCGAGACCTTCAAAGACACGATGTTGGCACCGGCCGGGTTGTTTTCTAGGAAGTACAGGGCACGGGGCACTGGTACAGTCATACCAGTAGCCAAGGTGGTAAAGCTCAGCAACTGTAGTATATTTTTCATCTTAACAGAGTTGAGGGGGAAAAGATAGATCTATAGAGTCTTGGTAAGTGAAAGGAAAATAAGATGACGATAAGGAAATAACTACCTAGGTAAAGAAATATGAAAATATTTTTGTAAAGAGAGGATGTGTTTGATGCTGGAATGGGAATATATTTCTTGTATGAAATTCTTGACTTATCCTTATATTCAAAACTCTTACTATTCTGTCTACGACTTTTGATTCCAGACCCCTAAACACACATAGCAGGCCATGAAGATGGCGCCAGCGTCAATTCAGCTCGACCTTCATGAACTCGTATCTCACATAGTGTTTAGTCTCATGAAAAGGCTTATGCTCCATTGTGCCTGATTTCATTTGACACCTATTTCGCACGTAGAGAGACTAAAGATCATAATGGAGCAAGCTCCGACGGAGGGAAGGTTAGCTTGAGGCTCCATTGATTCCACATCAACAGAAGTAAGAATTTAGTCTCTGGGCGGAACCCGAAGGCTATGGCATTCGCATCAGCACCCCGATTTATGGCTCGCATCATACTCGTAGGGGGTAATCTTACACTCATAACAAGTGAGTGCTTAAAATAGATTCCCAGTATATTAGACCTCTCCGCTGTGATGCGTCTCATCTGGTACCAATTGCCGCTTTTGGACAGCTGCCTTTTTCTCACATGAGAGTGTAGACATTATCTCTCCTAAGATGTACTTAAGATAAAAGACCGTGGCAGGCTTCGACAATGCTTTTTAATCTGGTCAATGGGTATATATTAATGTCGTCATGAGCAAAAGCATGGAGTCAATTTTACACCCTCTTCTAAAAGGTCTTTCGTGTGGCTCGTGGTGAATGGGTTCACTAGATGAATCTAGCCTCCCATCGAGGTCCTGGTACGCCTCTCACTCCTCTCTCTACCCCAGGATTCCTTAATTGCCGAGAGATCCGCGCGCATATAATATACGGAGTGGCCATGTATCCGCCGACTAAGACCTAGTTGAGCCTCAAAAGGCCGTATTATCCAGCGTCGACCGTTGCTACCATAATTTATGGCATTCATTTCAGGTTACCATCCTCTTGAAGGGCATATTGATTGGTTAAGTCTGAGTGAGTTAGTTCAGCCTGCACTGATGTAATTTAGGATCGCCATAATAGCCTGTTCTCGTCGAATCTCAAGGGTGACCATTCTCCGCAGGATGATGAAACGTACATATATATACCTAAGCATCTCCTTTACAGCCGCGCTTGACCCATGTTATCGGTAAAGAAATACCTGGTGGTACGCTCTCTACCTTGACCAATTGTTGTAGCAGACAAGGAACCGAAATATGGCTTTTTCTTCCCTGATTGGATTTCTCCTGTTTTCCGCGTCGGCTTCGGCCCACTGCACCAGAGAGCTCCTCATTGAAATCACCGACAAGTATGTGGCGGCTCAATCAGCTGGCGCCTTCGGTGATATCGTCGAGCTAGCCACGCCGAATATTACCTACACGGAGAACGAGGTGCCCATGGATATCGCCAAGGGAATTTTGACGGAACCTATCAAGATGGATCACAACCGTAGCATCCACGACACGGTCGAATGCGCAACGTTTACAGAGATCATCGCCGCAACCAATCCTCACCAGTACGTTATCGGCACGCGCATGATCGTCACCGACCACAAGATATCGTTGATGGAATCGATCGTAACAGACGAAGGGGATTGGGCTTTCAACGCCACGGGATATGAATACTGGAACTCGCTCGAGAACTGGGACCCTATCCCCGAGGATAAGCGGGACACACGCGAGGTGATCCAAGCATCCGGGAATGCGTACTTCGAGCGCTTCAAGAATGAAAGCGTCGTTGTGCCTTTCGGCATACCATGCTCTCGACTTGAAGGAGGCGCGTCTACAGCACCTCTAAACATGACCGGCGACTCCTGCACGCTCGCCGGCCTACCGTCCACCCTCGTAGTCACGAATCGCCGCTTCGTCGTGGACGAAGTTATGGGAGTCGTCGACATTTACCTTGGATTCCCCGGACTCGATCGGTCGCAGGGCGAAACACCAATGCCAGACAGCCATATGTTCAGAATCGAGGAGGGCAAGATAAGGTATATCCATACTGTCTCATCATGCGTGGAAGCGGGCTGTGGGTTTAATGGAACGATCCCCACTTCGAGAGTCAAACGTGTACGGCATTATTAGTCAAATTGAGATGGGTCGGTGTGTAAAATTCTTGTAAATTCGATTCGGTGTACTCCGCGTTGAGCTACGCTAAGGTACGTACTATAATAACGATACATGAATCTACCTAGTCTTGCTTTTAATTGTACGATCGCGGTAGAAGCAAGAGCTATGAATTTAACACGTATCAAGTCTCATGCATATAAGAGGTAAGAGGGGTTTATCCTAAGAGCCTCGACAGACGCATCCCCATTGCTGCTACCTGACAGCTACCTTAAGTATGGATCAGAACTGCGGTCTTGGGGAAGGACTAAGGCATGATAATAATAGCCGACCCTGTCCGCACGCCAAGTCCTTACCAAACACCATCCACCGAACTATAACATGTACCAGCTCAAGCGCGTTTGCGGACTCGGGCTGCTTGTAACCCTTACAGCAGAGTTCGTGCCACGCCATGACAAATTTCAATGAAAGTTGCGCTACGTACGGCGGGCCCTTAGTACTTAGATCCCCGCTGGCTGTATTACTCTAACCTAACATCCAATGTCCAATGGTAATGCAGGCTACGTCACATCCATCTTAATATGCTACTTCTCCTCGGCATCTAACGTGCTTATTAATTCGAGCCTATCTAGCTTATATTATGTTGGAACTGTCTCTATAGGGGAACTACACCAGACAGACCATTACCACATTCATCCTCGCAAATCACTCACAATCAACCACACAAGTTCATGATCCGTGATGAAGGAGGCTCTTGTAGGCCCAGGTGAGTATCAGGTAGCGCAATCACATTACTCAGCTCTTTAGCACTAACCAAGATTGTCAAGGGACAACGGTGGAGATTATTGACTCGCCTATCCCGAAGCCCAATGCCGACCAGGTTCTCATCAAGGTCCACGTGAGCGGGTCTAACCCGAAGGACTGGAAAGTACCAGATTGGCGACAGGTCACCGCGAACCAAGGCGACGATATAGCGGGAGTTGTCCAAGACGTAGGCTCTAATGTGACCGAGTTCAAGCCTGGTGACCGTGTTGCTGCTTATCATGAGATCATGACTCCCCACGGGTCATATGCCGAATACGCCATATCTTGGCAGCACACTACCTTCCACCTGCCACAGAAGACTACATTTGAAGGTATGTCAGGAATGAAATGGTGACGGCTAATGAAGGCCTCGAACCCTAGATCACGTACTGACCATTGCCAGAGGGTGCTGCAATCCCGTTAGCTGCCATGACATCTGCCGTCGGACTCTATGCTCGTCTTGGCCTTCCACAACCGTGGACACCAGCAACTAAGCCCATTCCCCTGGTCATATACGGTGCTGCCTCAGCCGTCGGCTCGTATGCTATCCAGCTTGCTCGGCAAAGCAACATTCACCCCCTAATCTGCGTGGCAGGAAAATCTCAACCTCACGTGGAGAAGTTGATAGATCGCAGTCGCGGCGATGTCGTTATTGACTATCGTGATGGAGACGACGCTGTCGTCGACGCCCTGAAGAAGGCTGCGGGAGAGTCGAAACTTCTCCACGCGCTAGACGCCGTGTCAGAGAAGAACAGCTACGTCAATCTAAGCAGGATACTAGCCGAGGGCGCAAAGATAACGCTCGTGTTGCCTCCTTCAGAGGATTATAAGTTTCCTCCTCATATCACACAGTCGACAACTCTCGTGGGGTCGGTGCACTCGGATGCTAAGGACTTTGGTTACGTCTACTTTCGATATATTTCTCGAGGCTTACAGGAGGGGTGGTTCAAACCACAACCCCAGGTAGTTGTTCCAGGAGGGCTAAGGGGCATCAAGACAGGATTGGAAAACCTGAAGGCCGGTAAAGCAAACGCTATTAAATATGTTTTCATAATTGGCGAGACGGGGGATATCAAGTCGGAGCTTTTGAAGACTGACTGATCTTTACCTGAGAGTATCAGGGGTAGATCTAGGTGGCGTATGAGGAAGTCTTTTCTTATGGTACATCATAGCTTGTAATTAAGCCGAAATCAAGTAGAAAACATTAGGGTGATGATTCAATATTAAAAGATATTCAGGAGACTCAATTCTTCAAGGATAACGAAAGTTGCCAGGTTTATATCTAATTCTAACTAGGTAAAGAAGAAAAGCGATTTATCAAACTCCTAGGATATATGGTCTTAGGAATATGATATAATAGACGTCCATCTGGAGGTCGAAAGGTTTTAGTTGCTCTTGTAGCAAGCGACATACTTCACTTGGAGGCCACTGCCCAAGCCAGTGGTCGTCTTGTCATCGGGCTGGCCACCCCCTATTTGCAGATATTAGTAGACATGTCATGAAAGTGAAAAATATTGGCTACTACTAACCAGGGAAGTTACTGCCTACGGCAACGTTGAGGATAGGGTAAAAGCTCTTGTGTGCTACTCGTCCCCACAGCTCGCCGTCTCCAATGTCGCTCCCCTTGATCTGGAAAAACTTATTCCCGTCAAGCCACCACTCCAGCGTCTCATCCTGCCAGTTGGAAGGGCTACGGTTGACCTTGATGGCCCACGTATGGAAACCCTCAACCTGGAAGGTCTGTCTAGCGCTTCCCTTGCTGAGATGATCGGTGCCTCCGCGTCCATAGTGAAGAGTTCCAAGCGAGAAATCAGCGCCGTGGGCATTTTCGAAGACTGGGACACATAATTGATCAGATCTAGTCGATGTGAAGAGGGAAAATCAAAGGGATACGAAGAAATATTAGAGTGTTCACTCACTATCCCACTCTCCACACTGAGGCCAGCTGACATTATTTCCGTTTCGGATGTCGTTGCCAAGAGCCCAGAATGCAGGCCAGATACCGGACTGCTGGTTGGCAGGGAAGGTCCCGGATCGCAGCTCTGCTTGCAACAACATGCGGTGGCCGGCCGCGCAGTTGAAGGCCTCCTTGCACTCGAGACGAGCAGAGGTCCATTGACCGTTGTTATGCTGCGGAGTGATATGTAGCATGCCAGATCCACTGAGAGAAGAGTTAGAATTACTTTGGGTGTAGTTCTGGACCTCCTGGTTGCCCGAGTTAGGCCCGCTTGATACGATGTTCCATTTGGACTGGTTAGGCAGAGATCCCGCTGCGCCTGAAAAGTCGTCGGACCAGGCCAGGCTGTATCCTGATTCTGCTGGCGGAGGAGACATCGCTAATGAGTAGGAAAATGTTAAGTGTAAGTGTGCAAAGTGTTTTGAAGACGACTGCTAATTATTCAACCTAAAAGGTAGTGATTTATATTGATTTAAATCGAGTGGAATGGGATTTCTGCTTCATTATATACTTGATATGAGGAATTGACAATATCCTGAGCTAAAGAATACATTAGGATTTTAGCCTATCAACTCTAATATCTGACGTGGGTAACTATTACGAAGCATGACGGCGTTAACCACTATGGGTTATTGATGATATATCGAGGCCCTGTAAATGACTTCTCGCCCGGCCCTTGAGAGGTAACTTGTTATAAATACCTATTTTCAGCTTCCATTGTCATCCTGTAAAGCTACGGGTCTGACTATTTATTGATGATGTCAGCGTAATGGGTGACCAATAGCGCTAGTATCAAATGAAATATGGTCTGAATATGGTGTAATATTTTCCGCATGGGATAGGTCGGCATACTATAGCGGGGGTGGGGGGTTATGAAGAATCAATGTTTTTGCAAGAAATGATTTCCTGGTGGTCCTGGTGGTGGTCCTGAAAGTTGGTGGTGTTAGTGGTGTTGGTTGTTGTTCTGGTGTTGACAAATTTCATGCGAAAAGGTAGGCGCTAATTGGCCAAAGCTCCGCTAGCCTTGCCAGCATTGCTGAGTCATCCTAGTCATCTTTCAAATTTTGACCTGACGATAGGGGCAACCAATTATCTCAGCAGCCTCAGACTTCGAATTCAAAAGACTGGTGGCTGCGCCACCAGAGCCACAGCAAAATGGTTCGTGCGACTGTATTAGTGGGTCTAAGCGTGGCGTCTTTCAGGAAAGCGAAATTCGGATTGGCTAAAATCATTTGAGGCTGGTGTGGTACAAAGAATTTCGCATCCTGGTCTGAGCTGCTGAGATAATTTTCAAATTATATATTGATGCTACCTAAGGTAAACATATAGGAAATTCGTATAAATTTTAATCCAATTCCCGAGTTAACTGCTCTAGCTCCGCTGGTGGTACCTGAAAAGGATGCGGTGGGCTACATGCGAATATCTCGTAACAGCTGTGTTACCAATGTAATGTCCTTGCCGTGGATTACGAAAGGCGAAAAGGAACATTTTTCGATAAGAATGGTATAATAGGTAGTCTGACACAATTCTTTTATGAATATAGATAAGCGCCTATATGGATGTAGTATGAATTCTGCAGTTTTTTTAAACTGTGATGAGAGACAGACAGGCCTTCTCAGATGTTTTTCTTTGGCTGGACTGGAACGCGCTGAGTCTTGCAACGCCTTGGCGCTGATAATGCGCCGGTTTTAGCGTGCCAACCCCCTGGACAAGAAAAGGTCGACATGAATCACGAACGATCGTAACCCACGGGCATCACGATTCGTTTATTAGATGGGCTGATACTCCATACCGTAGCAACGAACTCATGCTGTCGTTTTAATCGCACACCCTGTAAGCTTTTATACTGGGCGAAAGGCTCCCCTCGTCCGTATTAAGATCTTATCTCCCCTGCCTGCTGCTCGTTGCCCGTTATTGGTGCATGAACATTTTGAAACGACCCCTATGGCCCAATAATAACACCACCGTCCGACATCAGCAGATCATAGCGTCACTATTGATACGAGCCAAACCGCCTTGAGGATATCCAATAGCAAGGGGGTTTTCAGGAGTCGGTGCCTCATATTTTCGAAGGGGCGCCGTATGAAAATGGTGCTTCTAATTACCGCGATACCCACCCAAGAAACGTCTTGGCCCGAGATCTGGCACAAGGGTTGAAACGTGGGAGGATCAACGCTAATCGGCACATCATGAGCGATCGTTTCTCTTCTACGGAATATTGGGGGGTTCTTTAGGCATAGGACACCTAGAAATCCAGCGCCTCATCGTCACATCCTCGCGGATCGTCATGCCGCCCAAGCCACTGTCGGCTCGAGCCGAATTGCTGCTAATTGATGTACACACGAAATCTCTACATTCAATCCCAAGTACCTGTGAATCGTCCTCAACCCAGACGCCTGGAGACTTCAGAGTAAAATATGCTTGATTAAGTGAGACCTCAACCAAACCTCGCGATTTCATACATGAACTAGTGACCCCCAAGTCCCACATTCGTGGGGGTCTGTATGGCAAGGGTTTGACCTTTGCGAGGCAGTTTCCTCGGGCATTTCTGCTAGGACTAGCTGTAGGCTAGAGCCAAGTTTCTTAAGCCTCAAGTTCTGGCTAACCCTAGACGACGTTTCCTTCTTGAACCCTGCCCTCCTGGCGAGACACTTGGACATCAATCGGGGGTATCGCCAATTTTCTACTACCCTGCAGGCGCCCCGGTGGGGATCACTTGCCAACCCAGTCATGGGTCGCAATGAAAACTCGAAATGGCTCTCTTTCACGTCACCTAATATACATGACCAGAGGAAAGGGCCTAGAGAGCAGAGGCCCCCCACTTCGAGGGAGCCTCCTTTGACTCACTAGCATGACACAGATCGTGTTGGACATTGAATCATGCAACCACTCTAGGGGTCTTCTATTCGGCAGACCACTTCGATTTGGGCTAATTTGAAAGCATTTACCAACCTATGGAGATGAGAAATACCGCCGGTGGCTGTTATATAGCCAAGTGATGCTCACCAAAGATCTTCATCTCTCACATTGCTTTGCAGGCCGGTTCCCTTTTCAATCATCTTCTCTTCGGTGTTGACGATCCCGTGGATCTGTTCTATTCTTAATTACTCTCTTTTGGCTTCCCTGTGCTTTATCATTATTTCGTCGGCCCGGTGCTGCCCATATTTTTATACTTAACTCAAGATGCCGTCCGTATATTCGTCTATTCTCTCTTTTGCCTCTGTCCTGTCAGTAGTGCACGGACACGCTGCTCTCATAGCTGTTCAGGGTATTGAAGGTTCTCCGCAGGGTATTGGCTTCAAAGGTAAGTGGATTCAGCAAAAAAAACAAAGACTCCTCCATTGCTTGCAGTGACCCCTAGCTGACAATCTTATTAGTCGAGGCCAACTTGCCCAGAAATTGCACGTCCATCAGCCCGTGCCAACAAGACACTACTATCATTCGAGATGCCGAGATCGCGGCCAACGTCGTAAATGAGTGCGGCCGGACGGAACTGTCGGGCAACATCGATATTGGGGAGAACACGGAGAACGCGCTTGCCGCAGGCGTTGTTACCCAAGTTCAGAGCGGAACTCAAGTCAAGGTTACCCTCCACCAAGTTAACGCTGATGGAGCTGGACCTTACGCCTGTGACTTGGTCGAAGCCGGTAACAACGGCGTCATCTCTCAAAATCTCACTGTTGAGAACAATGTCCCCGGTGTCAACGGCTTTTCGCAAGCCAAGACACAGGACTTCCAAATCCTCGTGAACATGCCCAGCAACTTTACGTGCAGTGGATGTGAGCAGCGAGCACTGACCCTGGGGATATCAGCATACTGACAGTTGAGTAGCATCCGCAGGCAACGTCTGCACTGTCCGCTGCAGGAACAATGCTTTGGCCGGACCTTTTGGTAAGAAACCCCCCTCATCTAGGAATCGAGAAATCGATCGCTGACTATAATCATTGCAGGTGGTTGCTTCCCCGTCCAGCAGGTAGACGTGCAACCTAGCCAGAACACGGCGGCTGGTGTGACGACGAACCTGTCATTGGACAAGGTGTTGGCGCAGGTTGCGCAGGATAACAAGGACCTTCCCGGCGCCATTGCTGCCATCCAGAATGCCGGTACCGATGAGGCACTGCAGAATGTGGCTGCTGTCAGCGCCCTGCTAGACCAGGGAAAGACCTTCACTAGCATTGCCGCCTCCACGCAGGTCCTCGACATCCAAACTGGTGCAGCGGCAACTGCTACCGCTGCCACGGATGCCACAACTACTTCTGCGAGTGCCGCAGCGACAGCAACGAGCTCTGGCAAGAAGAACAAGGGCAATGGAAACAACAACAACGCCAACGCTGCTAACAACGGCAACAACCGGGGCAATAACAACAACAAGAGAAGGGCGACAGTGTTCTATGCCTAGAGGCGCCGAGCAAGGCAACGACGAGACACTCCACTTGGACGGCCTCGGGGGTAGTAACGAAGGGCTGCGCCTCTTAGCATGCTTGAGGAGTCTGGACGCACCGGGTAGAAAGAATTTTAGATGAGGCACATTTTGACTGTACCAAAGCTTTGTTTGTACATATATCTGACCACGTAGACTACGAAGCTACAGATATCCTGTAATTAATCATCCACTGGAAAAAGCAAGTGACGGATGCATAAGTACCTAGCCATCTGTGACGCGCGGGTTTATCACACGGCTAATGGGATGATGCTCTCAGGTCTCAGGGCTGTCAACAGGAACAAGCCCCGACGACACACGAGAACCAGTACGATTCTAATTCCTAATTTGATACAAGGCAATGATGATTAATATGGTTACACGAATTTGTCGCTACTACCCGGGTCTCGGAGATAAGCTAAGCGGTATTGTCTTAGCCAGCGGTTTACTAAGCTGCTAAGCCTCTAAGTTGTCAGTCGAGTTTTTGGCAATTGTTCACATCCGAGGGTGAAGGAGCATACACTGCGCTGGCTAGGTAGGTACCTTAGGTATAAATTTGCCATTCAAATATCTCTCGGCGCACTCAATTCGAACAATCAGCTTGTCGTTACCATACCACTCCTTCGGTATCCCTACTGCTCAAGGTGTCGCGGCTATTGCGACTGCCTTCTTCCAAAGATGCGCCGCCTTCGCGCAAAATGATACGTTGATTTCACTTTTATAGGCGCTGGTTTAATGCTTCATGACCTTGTCAGCCTGGCTTTTCACGGTTTGACATCTAGTAGTGAAGCCAATTTCCAACCCCACCAGATCATCGCACCGATTGAGATCAAATTCAGATGAATGCTCATTGCATGACTGCGTGAGAAGGCCTTATTCAGTCTCACCATGTCCTCACTTAGCTCGGCTTCGTCATCTGGCTTCCGACCATCTCGCGTTACTATCCCTCGATCAGCCAATGTTTCTCTGAGTCCATCTAAGCATATAAATTCCTACCTTGGTGGGTCCGATCTATCACGACCTTACGCGTCCGCGGCCCGTAGATTGCAAGGTTTAGCAGAGCCGTAACTCCCGCTACGGCGAAGGGAATCCAGTTGCCCTTGCTATCTCGTAGCGTCTTGGGCCCGTAAGGGGGTATCGTGGCTGCTGTTAAGAGGACTAAGAAGGTCTGGATGCGGAAGTAGATGGGAAAGATGTGCTTCTGAAGCGTCGTAAAGGCTGACCTAGGCAATGCTTGATAGGCCACTTTTACCATGACAAATGATTGGTATAGCTCTGTGCCAAGAAGCGTAGAAAAAGACAAGACATGGAGAGGCGCCAAAAAGGTGGCCGCTTGCCAGCCGGACTCTACAAGAGCCATGGGTGACATGGTTCTTGATTTTCTGGATGCTGGAAGTCTAGTCTGGGACTTCTGGGGAAGAGTCCCAGCGCGTACTTATATCATAGGGCATTGTGTAGAACTGCTATTATCGCCGGTGGAGGACGGCACTTGAACATCGGGGGTTTTTGTAATCCTCCGAAAGGGGTCTAGGGTGCTACATAAGTGCGTACCCGACAAAACAAAATCGCAGGTGGTCACCAGCTGTTTCTAGCTGGCTTTAACTTCAATTTTGAGGCTATTACTACTACCACCATTACCACCACCACCATAACCATAACCATTATAATAATAATATTAATAATAACTTAATTTATATATATAATAATTATAATAAATAAGAGAAATATAAGTTCAAAATATATAATATATAATTATATAAATTAAAAATTAAAAATCAAAATAAAATAATAAAATAAGGCTAATTAAACCCTATATACATTGTAATTTATCGCTATAATTATAACGCACTTAATAGATTAGTCCATTATAAATTCAAGATGCTTCGGAGACTTTTTTCTACCCACTATAAGATTTAATAAATAAGCCCACTGAAAGCCCTTATAATTACAGCGCTTTTCAGCGCCCCACGCACTGTAATTACAGCGGTCTTGCAAAAATCGGCCTAATTTTGCTCCGCGATTTTGTTTTGTCGGGTACGCACTAATGTAGCACCGTAGGGGTCGGAGGTAGTGTGGCAGTGCATATGCCATCGCCTTAAGGATGGGTCTGGTGGGTTACCTTTCCCACCCCCTCAACGACTCTATTTCTACCTATCTCTAGGTACCTATTCCGTAGAAATAATTCTCTGTGCGGCGCCTCTAGATTAAAAGACGACAATTCCCGGCCGCCACAGAACATCAGTCTGGGATAGGCAAACGTCGAAATTAGAACGTCATCCTCATCTTCAACGAGTCTTTCCCAATTATTTCGTCTTTCTTGGCAAAGAATTCAGCCATATCCCACATAGCGGAAAGATAACGGCCAGCCAGCCACTCCTGTCTCTGGCTTGTTAGAAACGCAACGGTATCACCGCCTAGAGCTGGGGTACATGTAAGCCACGCTGCACAATCCTCTTATTAGCCTCACATGTACGACTTTCGGCCGATCACGCGTCACCATACCTTTTGTCTGCTCCGGTAGTCCTTGGGAAAGATCTGTAGCTACGCTAGTTGTTTATTAGTGATAATCGCGCTAACAAATGCTAATTAAAGATGATGTAGCTCACGTACCCGCCCGGATGCACCGAGTAACTCAGCAGCCCCTAGTGCGACATTAGAAGAACGACGAGTGACCTCTTCTAGCACGACATGGCCGGTCTGGACTTACCTGGTCTCCATACTCGACCATGAGGTATTCAGTGAGCCTCAAGAGAGCAAACTTGCTGATCTGGTAACTACTTCCACCCTCATGAAAGTGTATGGCCCCGGTCGATGACATGTTAATAATGGTCTTGTCGCCGCCTTTCAGCATCAGAGGGAGGAACGATTTGGCGACGAGATAACTTCCGAGCATGTTGACCTCGTAGCTTCGCCACCACTCAACCTCGTCCCCGTCCAGCATCTTCTCGTACTTTGCCAGAAACCCGGCGTTGCCAATCAAAATATCAAGTCGACCCCACGCGGTCTCTAAGGTTTGGGCTGCGCTTTTGACGCTGGAAGAGACCGTGACGTCCATTTGTAGCACGAGCACAGTCGGTTTCCCCCTCCCGGCATCAATCGCAGCCTGCTCGATTTCTACCACCACTTCTGGAACCTCCGAACGGGATGTGATTGCGATATGCGAAGCGCCAGCTCTAGCATAGGATAAAGCGACACCCTTACCAATACCCTTGTTTCCGCCCGTCACCAATACATGCTTCCCGTCACAGCCGGCCTTGGTGGAAGGGTTAATGTAGTCGTAGGTGTCATATCGCGTCGTAGGCGTGAAGTCATTGCCCCAGTTCGGAGCGACAGGAGGGTAGGAGAACGACCCAAGCTCCTTTTCTAGTGTCCATTTTCCTTTAGTCATCTTGCGAAATCCGTAGCTCTATAATGCCTGACTTGCTAGAATCTTGCTAGAATGAGGTTTAGCATGGTAAACTTGGCCGTTGGTGACCCACTTAGGTAAAGATAAACTTGCACTGGGAGGTGATGTGTTCCGCGGAATAAAATTGGACCGGTCAAACCGTATGCAGTGTCACTGGCCATCGTCCTCTTCCTCGGTATCAGGTGCCACCCCATGTTTAGGCTTCCGATGATGGATGATGGCCTTTCTGGTGGTGAACCAGAACCTTGGAGCTCCTTCTCGGAGGAGCAAGCGAACCCGTACCCCAATCAGTTGCACGAGG
The DNA here is from genome assembly GCA_022495205.1 of Hypoxylon sp. FL1150. NCBI lineage: Eukaryota > Fungi > Ascomycota > Sordariomycetes > Xylariales > Hypoxylaceae > Hypoxylon > Hypoxylon sp. FL1150. The sequence continues at coordinate 35,727 of MU376287.1, read as the reverse complement.
AATGCCGCGAAAGCAAATTCAGAAGCATGACTCTACGGCATAGCGCATTCGATACCAGAAATTGAGGTGAATCTGTATATGGGCACTTGCTCATAGTAACTATCTCATTTGAAGTGTGCACCCGCCGAGTTGTCTTTCATACACCGCACTCACTCGCCTTTAGTTGATATTTAGAATTCGACCTGACTAGACCTAGTTGCATCGGTTGATAGTCTTGCAAATATCCAGAGACGAGGTCATAGAAGTGTGTCGGACTTCGTTTGGCGTTTCAAGTAATTAGAACAAAATTCGCAATGGAAATAAATCGGCTACTCGTGATATTTGAGCGGACGACTGAGTCTAGGAAGTGGTGGTTTTAATAGTTATGAGAGTTGTTCTGCGTAACACAGGCAACTAAAGATCATGCCTACCTCCTCAAGATGTCAATGCTGCAATTATTGAAGTAACTCGGAGGCAAGTAAATTTGGACGGTCTTACACAAATGATTCACTAGGTAGTTACTACCTTAATATTAATGGTCAACCTGGCGGGTGGCCAAAACCATGATTCCCATCATTCTTATAAAGGGGGAATAAGGGCGCCTTACAACACCATGTGATACAATCAGGCATGGGAGTTGAAAGGATTCGTCGCATCACGACGTGTGATTGGAAATATCTCTCAGATAGGCTCTACCAAGGATATCTACCGTACTTATTCCCACGCATCAATTAATCATGTACATATATAGGTACCTAACTAACCCTATGTAACCCTAGCAAAAGGGTCGCTTTATCTATTATGTTGACTATTTAATGGGCGGGGAGAGAAAGTACAAATCTCAATAGCAACTGTTTCTACAAGGCATTGGGACATATTCCATTACATCCCATCGATTCATTATGTATTGGCGTCTTTCTGCACTTATAAACCGGGATGGGTTGTCTCGGGTTTAATTGGAGCCTCAGTGCTTACCCAGGTAAGGCATAGTGGACAATAAACTACCTATGAGCTGCGATTGTGAGCTGGATGCTCTTTTATTATAGGTAAAGTGACTGTGAGAGAATAAAATAAATCCTTTCGTAACTTGCTCTTGCACATTAGTTGCAGTCAGGGTAAACTTGACAATGAAATTCCCAGCTGGATTTCTTGCATGGCGGTCACATGGCACAATGATCATAGAACTGTTTCTTAGTAAAGGCTCTGTCATCGATTCAACATTATCATAGACACTTACCCTGGTATTTAAGATAACCCGAGAAGGAGCCTCCAACGTTTCTTCCATAACCAGCCTGCTCCTGTCGTGCCTCTAGTCCTCGTCAACATATACGGCTCTCGTACAATTCAACATGAACTCGCCAAAGGCGTTACTGAAGTCCACACGCAGAAACTCTCTGATCACCCTGATGTGTGAGATGGAAGGAATTCAGCCACCCGGAGAAGACGCATACCAATCGGAGCCGCCATCACCTCTTACTGACGAGCAAGTTAGTCTCATCTTCGAAATGATTTGCAGCAGACAGGGGACCGAAGGAAGTTACTCATCGAAAGGTACCGCGAAAACTCTCAATGCTGCTTAATATCCATATTTCATAAATGTACTATATCCACACAACGTAATGTTTATGATATGGCACCTGAATCCTTCAGCTAACCCCAACATTCAATTGAGCCAGTCTCGGATATCCAGAGTCCTGTACATAGGTGCCCGCAGTGCAGCTTAGAGTTAAAGACGATCCGAACCTTCAAGCAGCATGTCGGAGATGTTCACATCGGGACCCAATGCTTCTGGCCTGGGTGTACTATATCTACCAGTACTGAGGTTGAGCTGAACAAGCATCTTAAATGGCACAACGACACTGCCGCTTCCGGGATCGAGAACGGTCGAATGACATGCAATTGGCCCGGGTGCGGGAAACCTTACAAGAATGCGGATAGTGTTGCTCGACATCTGCGCAGGCATACGACTATAGCTCAAAGAGCAGCCTCGTGACGCAGCAATCTTCAATATGAACGCTGCGGGTTTTCAATTCAACAAGCCTTTACTCACTAGATACTGACCCCAAGCGCCTACATTTCCGCGGCAACTCTTGTTACTACGGGTCGGAGAAGTGATGCATGGTTGCGTCTTATATCTGCCTACCCAGGTAGTATGAGCACGCTTGCGTGAGAGAGGCATCACTTCGCGTCTCCCATTGCAGTATCGACCGGGATCCCAGAGCGCTTACTACTAGGGGCTTCAGGGCTCTTGTCCTTCTGCTCCGACTACTTTCACAATGAGTTAGCCCGGGGTTAGGGGCAGTTGGGAGCTAGAGATCTAAGTGCCTACCGAAACTAAGGTCTCTACCTTCCAGATATCCTTGTATAGTGAATTTTCTTTTTGGGTAAACTTTGGTTTACCTTATAATATAGATATCATTTTCTATGGTAGACTACGATGCTACAGCTGAATCTTGAAGATGACTAAGCCTTTTATCACCAGGATCAAGATATCTTCGATTTGTTACCTAGTACTTACCACGGTGATACGTGGAGCGGCGAGTCCGACTTTGGTTAGGGAGCCTGTTTGACGGACTAGGCTTCTCGGTGAAATCAAGTGAAGCAATTGGATTAACGGAGAGGAAAAGCCTTATAGGGAGAAACGGAAGTAAGAGCGGGTGGATGGAAGTAGCTTAGTTGTCCACTTCAACCATAAAGTCGACAATCATCACAAAGTTTACATACTTTAAGTGGACTGATAGATAGCCAATGGTAACAGTATTATTATTATTTAGTAACTGCTATTCAGAGGGGGAAGGGAACAACCAAGTACTTTTCCCGCATTCCTTGATAAAAGTATAACCTTATTAACGAGTCAAGACCAAAGTAATGAGTTCCGACACTCGCGATGTTGTGAGTAGTAGGGTGTCGCACCGAGGCATAGGACGACATATTTCAAGGCGGCGCCCACTCAAACATTGGCATGAGTCGCGTGCGGTGTATTACCAGCAGATTGGCCGCCAACGTTTGCTCCGGGACCCTCGGGGTGAACGCCATATTGCTGAGAATTTCCAGGGTTGTATTTCTCGCTAGCGAATTCGCTGCGATTTCGAACTCGGAGGCCCACGGACGATGAGCTCAACTTCCGATGCCCCCATAGGAGAAGGAAACCAAAGACAGGTTTCGACAAGAAGTCAAGGACACCGTAGAATACGGCCTCGCCGTCGGGATGAATAACGTTCCCTCCCTCTGATAATCCCCAAGCGACAGGGTAGAGGAACCAGAGAAAAATGAGGTAACAGCCGCATGTCAAGTACGTCTTTTTCGCATCTCCTCCTAGCCTTTGAGCGTGACGCCGTGCGCTGAACAACAACTGGTACGCGATATAGAGGAGTGCGGCCACGCCGAACGTCCAGAAGCCCCATTTGAATCTAGTCTGGGTTAGGGCGCCGATCAGGCCAGTAACGATCATAATCTCATCGACAAAGAGGGTTGCCAATATCGTAGGCGTAGGAACGCCAGCAGTGAGGAGAAGATCGAGGAGAAGCAATGGGGTAGTGATAGCCCAGTCAATGTAGCGAGCATAGAAGATTTCCCGGGTCCCGGCCGGTCGAACCCATCTATTGCCGGGCCGAATGAATTCGGCTTGGATAGGGACTTGTCCGAGGTTCGACCCCATGGCGTAATATGCGATACATGCGACGGCTGTTATACATGCCGTGATGTAGTGGAAGACGCGGTCCTGTTGAGGTTTCCTGTAGGCGAGTGCCATAAAAATAAGTGTAGAGACACCCATTGCAGCGCTTATAGCATAGTACCAATCTGAACCATGATTGGTGATCTCTAGATTGGCATGCCGACCAACAACACTATTAACGTTGAGTGCTTGATTGCCAGACATATTGGGTGGATGGTGTGAATTGCATAAGATGAAGATAGGCTGCGTTGACTAGATAGACATAATATTTAGTATTTCCTGTGTCGGACGACAGGCTATTTGAACTCCCAAAGATGCCGAAAGATTAAATGGATGCGAGAATAATGACTTCATCATTTCACGTAGTGCATCAAACTTGTGCCAAAAGCATAATGTCATAGTTCCGTTATTTGAGAACAAGGCGAGAGATGCCTGTCGACCGATTCTAGCCATATGGCATTCGCATGACGAATTCCCAGATCAATGGAGACGCAATCTACGATTTGCGTCAACTTAATCAAAACTTACTGGTGAAGTAGAAGCAATGCTGGGCACCAGGGTTTCCAAGTCCCTCTGGACATATGTTGCCCCGGAAGGTTGGTGGACAATTGCTTTCGCTCCTTGGATGCATGCCGACTAAGTAGAGGAGTCACTGATTTATTAGGTAACAAGAGGATCACCGGCCAGCGCGGTGTCTTTGAGAATAAATACCCTCCTGCTATCGGTGGTTAAACTGCCTTCTAGTACTCAGATCAGCTGGCCACGAACTTGATGATATCACCAATTCGGATGACGATTACAATTCTGGCTCACTTGGGCCCTGGAAATTTACTTACGGGGATAATACCTAGGCCTTACGTATATTGTGATGACACCTTGAATCGCATTCGCCGTGCATTGTAGCTCAATCCTTGTCGCCCTCGGTTAGGTACCTACATAGGTGTCGGGTACCTACTTGACGCCATGATGAACTGTAAATCATTCGGGCATCTTCCTCGGTTGCCGAATAAGAAAATTGCGAAAGTTGGGCTACACCTAAGAGGAGGCACCTGGGTACCATGTTTTCAACTGATATGAGCTATTTCCGAACCGAAGCATCGATGAGTACTCCCCTACAGCCGATGACCTATCGCTGGATCATCTCAAGCGAATAAGCAGGGAGCTGAAGTGGACGCAGACGGAGACGCGGCTAGCAGTGTTACCGAGTAGAAAAAATTCAAGATATTTCGTGGGTAGCGAGTGTTACTGAATAGTCGGCGGAGAGTTCATGCCCCTAGCTTGCGAGAGACAAGATTACCTCTTATCTTGATTCGATACTTAAAGATTATCTGCTTGAGGTACCCGCTTAGCCCAACTGGCGGCAATATGGGTCAAAGAAATCGTCGTTGCCATCCGTAAGTACTTGGGGAAAAAGCTTGAAACCTCCCGGGCCTAAATATTGATATAGATACCTAACTGGGAACTTCGCTCCTATCAAGCAAACTCGACCACTCACGCGTTGTACGTTTATTGGGTGCATTCCAGAAGAACTCGCGGGTGGTCAGTATGTTCGCAACGGCGGCAACCCGCTTACCAATGATGACCTGGGAAGAGACGCACACTGGTTTGATGGCGACGGGATGCTTGCTGGTGTTCTGTTTCGACACCGGGACAAGAGTGGAGAAATTGAGCCCGAGTTCGTCAACCAATACATCCTAACTGACGTCTTTCTAAACGCAAAGGATAATTTCAACTTACGACGGCCTATATTACCTAGCATAGCAACTTTAATCAGTGCTGGGCTAGTGGTCGTTGCTATGGTAGTATTCAGGACTTTGGCTCTCGTTTTCTTGTCGAGGTTGCCGGGGTCCAGAAGAACCATCAGAAAGATTAGTGTCGCAAACACTGGCGTGGTATATCACGATGGAAGAGCTTTGGCGACGTGTGAGAGTGGTCCGCCGATAAGATTTCAGCTACCTGGCTTAGAAACCGTTGGCTGGTATAATGGAAGAAGGGCGGATAACGAGGGTAGCCCAGATGATAGATCAGGATTCGGGGGAGGAGACGCAGTGTCATTTATGAAAGAATGGACGACGGGCCACCCACGTGTGGACCCTACGACGAAAGAATTGATATCATTCCATTCTGTTTTCGTCAAGCCGTTCGTCTACTACTCGATCGTGTCCCCGACGAAGACATGGACGGGGGAGAGCAGCCGTAATTCGGAATTTGATGTGCCGATTCGAGGGATAAGCTCGCCGAAGATGATGCACGACTTTGGCGTATCATCGTGTCATACGGTGATAATGGATCTTCCTTTATCCTTGAATCCTGTGAATATCATCAAGGGACAACCTGTCATTACATACAAGCCGACAGAACGATCGCGCTTTGGGGTCTTTCCACGTTACGAGCCAGAGAGGATTCAATGGTTTGAGACAAACGCGTGCGTCATCTTCCACACGGCAAACTGTTGGGAGACGACGTCGACGATGTCAGTAGCCGAGACATGCGTTCATCTTCTCGCTTGCCGTCTTACTTCGGCATCTGTGGTGTTCGCTGCGGGCGCACTCCTGCCGCCTGTACTCAAGCCAGTGCCCCCAGAGTACGCGGAAGAGGAGCAGTGCCGACTTTACTATTACAGCTTCCCACTCGTAAAAGAGGCGGGATCGAATGATGTACCTATGATTCGAAACCAATGGGCTCTGTCGGCCATCCCCTTCGAGTTCCCGACTGTATCGTCGTCGCATGCCATGAGAGAGGCTCGTTATATCTACGGTTGCAGCACAGGTGGGTCATCCTTTTCTGCTGCACTAGGAAAAGCGGCCAAGATTGACTACCTGGCAAAGATCGACGCGTTGACATTGGTCCATCGAGGTATTGCCAACCCGCCACAGCAGATCAAGGGCTGCGTTGATACTCGAGGCATTGACGAGGTGATGCAAAGCACAGATGCAGACGACCCGGTCAAACTATTCCAGCTACCAAGAGGCTGGTTTGCACAAGAGCCGCGTTTCGTATCTCGGAGGAATGCAGAGGCCGAGGATGATGGCTGGCTGCTTACTTACGTATTCGATGAGTCGCAATTGAACGACGAGGGCGAGTGCGGCGATGGCGCAATTAGCGAGCTTTGGATTATCGACGCGAGAAATATGAAGGACGTCGTGGCAAGAGTCAAGCTTCCTCAACGAGTGCCTTACGGATTACACGGTGCTTGGTTTTCGGAAGATGAGATCGCTTCACAGAGGCCGTACGACACAGCCAGACGAGAGGTGTCCAAGGCGGATGACACGTCGAATATTCTGTCTATGATTAGGGATATTGTCGAGAAGCGGATTGGATGAATGGGAGTAGTAGGTACCTAGGTACTTCGTACTAGCTTGCTGTATTGTACCCATCCGCTTACTAGGTACCTACCTACCTAAATAATGGCATGGTAGTCGAAGCCTGGAGCTGCCCCTCTCTGCTCTCTACTATGTAAGTCCCACTAGAAGAGACAAGGCCATAGGGCCAAGGGCTCGAGGGGGCTTGGCCTTTAGGTTAACCTAACCTAGCATATTCCGGGGTAACGCATTCGACGCTGATTGGAATGCGTCACATGGCCCCATTGCCCAAACAAAATAAATGTTGAAAGAAAATAGATACATTGTCAGAAAAGATACGTTGTCGTTGTCGTGTACTCCTCTGTCCACCCGGCTACGCCACTTGACCGTGGCCTTGCTCTTTATATAATATACGATGCACCAAACCATTTCTTCATGACCTTCATATCTCATCAGCTCATCCGGCTTTGGATAATAACCATCGCGCAATGGAGCTGATTCCCTACGAGTCTCGAGAAGGTCGCGAAATCGTACTGTACGTCATTTCCCCTCCATCACAGCTATTGCAATGTCTTATTTTGTCTTCTAAGCTCGGACGAGAATAAGCTCGAGTTCCGACTTGTCCTATCCTCTGTCCATGCTTCTGAGTCTTTTACTGAAATAAACTGTGTTCCAGACGGCATCACAATGCTATCGTGGTCCGTGATCCTGCCTCGCAGCGCCTCGAGATTAGAGGGGTTCCCCTAACAGAATGCCCTACTTGTCATCAGCCTCTCCGTCCGCCCTCTCCAGCACGACATTTCGATGCCCCGACGCCTCACGAGTCATATGTCGACCCCGATTACTTTCGCATGCTCCAAGCTGGGCATGACGAGGATGAACATACTCAGCGCCAACCTCCCCCGAGTCCCATCCGCCGATTAACCCAACCCACATTGCCTAGCGGCGGCCTCAGGGCCCAAGAAGTTGACGATGCCGAATTCATCTCCAGCTCGCCGGCCCCCCAGGAAGGAGCCCGTATACGGAGAGAGGCATTCAGTCCCAACTACTTCGGAAGATTCTTCGTCGAAGAGCGAGAACTCGGTCGAGGCGGGAAAGGTGTTGTGCTTCTAGTACGCCACGAGATCGATGGATGTGCCCTTGGCCACTTCGCTTGCAAGCGAGTTCCCGTGGGAAACGACCATACATGGTTGGAAAAGGTGTTGATAGAGGTTGAGTTGCTGGCCAAGCTCTCGCATCCTAACTTAGTGTCCTACCGTCATGTCTGGCTGGAAGATGTCCAGCTCAATCGTTTTGGGCCAAGCGTCGCTTGTGCATTTATCCTTCAGCAGTATTGCAACGGCGGCGACCTTTTACGTTATGTCGTGGGAGACCAACCTCAGCAAGTTACAAAAGAGCAACTGAAGGCCCAAATGCGCCGCAGATCTAAAGGCACCGCCGAGAGGCCGCAGAATGTCCTCGCCTCTCAACATCGTCTTTCGTTCGAAGAGATCTATTCCCTTTTTAAGGACGTTACCTCCGGCCTCGCATACCTTCACGGCGCTAACTATATCCACCGTGATCTAAAGCCTAGTAACTGCCTCCTACATCGCGAGAGTGGCAAGCTTACGTGTCTAATCAGTGACTTTGGCGAAGTGCAGCCTGGGAATGCGGTTCGAAATTCAACGGGGACCACAGGTACCATTTCCTACTGCGCTCCCGAGGTCCTAAAGAGAGACGCAGGAGGTCGACTTGGAAACTTTACGACAAAGTCTGACGTGTTTTCGCTAGGCATGATCCTGTATTTCTTATGCTTTGGCCGGCTGCCGTATGTAAACGCCAATTCCGTTCAAGAGGAACTTGAAGACATCGATCTATTACGCGCGGAAATCACTGATTGGAAAGGTTTTATGGACGAAAAACGGGAGCGGCCTGACCTCCCTTCCAAGTTGTACCAGCTGCTGAAGAAGATGCTGGCTCTTAATCCCACCGAGCGGCCCAGTGCCACTGAGGTATTGAGTGTGATGAACCATGAGTCATACCATGGCGGACTGCGAGGTAGAAGCACTAGTCCTCCTTCTGTCGGGCTCCATGGGCGACGGATTCAGAATCTCGACTCACCTATGCAACCCAGCTCGCCAGTCCCAGATCCTCAGAAGCGCCGCGGTAGTATTGTGACGTCCATAGTGTCTGAAGATGGATTCCGATCACCTAGCAGCGAGAGCTCGCCGCAAACGAGTCATGTACCTGAAACGAACTTCCATAACAGCCTACAGAAGTATGACAATTCTGGTACGCCTAGACATCGTCCTCAGGCTATGAGTCTATCTCGAAGTCATGATGGCTTCATACGTTCATCCCCCGAGCGAAGCCGTACCCCGGCACTCGCTAATGCACAACCACCTTCTACGATTCACACGCCGTTGCTGATGGCGCCTCCAACTGGTCGGCTTGGAAGAGTTAGACAAGGAGCAACGCTTGCCCAGCATCGTCTGATTTACTTCGCCCGTACTCATACCGACTCAGTCATGTTCACATTCCGTCTTATTTTGTTCCTAGTGAAGATGATGTCGCTTGCCAGATCATGTTTCCCTTTCATAGTTAACCTCGGCGTCGGTGTGCCGCTGATTGGGGCTGCCGGAATTGACCTGGGCATGCCACTTCACCAGAGGAATACGTTCATATTCAATCACCAAGGAAGCTCACATAGACGTATCTCTCCAGGCTTCTCTGGATGGAAATGGGGTTGGAGAGGAAGCTTAGTGCTACTTGCCTTCCATTTTTTGGCCTTGTGGGTGTTTTCACGGTGGAGTGTATTGTGTGTCGTATATCATCAGGATGACTGGACAGCATGGTAACCTACCTATGTAATCACCTGGAGTCGTTCTAAGCGCTTCCGCTTTGGTCCAGCACCTACTCTATATTCAATGCATCGTTGATGTAAAAATTTGGGCTCTGCTGTATAATGATAAGTGTCGTTTGGAGGGGAAAAGTTACCAAGATATGGCAACGGCCTTATACCATGTCAAGAGGTTGTAGAGGATGGGACTATTCTTCTCTTCGAAGAAAACAGTACGAGGTCAGTTTTATCCAAACAATCCATGCTCCATTCCGACCATGATATTCTCACATGAATTACTAACTCTACCTAACATAGTCTCGGCATGGTATCTATAGGCAATTGCAAGCTCTCATCCTCAAATGAAGGAGATATGTTGTCGACTGACGCGTTTTCACTGTCGTTGGACTACGAGAGAGAAGTGTCATATGGATATTGTTGCAGGCGTGACTGTGCACTATGCAAGCGACCATTATCAACAGGAAGTGTTCAGATACATGTTCCTGTTTCGCCTCCGATTGGAGACGAGTCGGGTTTGATGGCAGAAATGAATTTACCAAGATGAAACCTGATTGCATGGAAATTGAGTGGAGAGTCACGAATGCGCATGTTGTCCAGGTAGATGCGAGAAGATGCCATCTCTACCAAGTCGGCTGACCTTGCCTCATCCCAGTGCAATGCTATACATACCTCAGGTAAAGTTTTGGATAAAGTCATGTTCGAGTAACAGAGCTAACTCGTAGGTGCGATTGCCAAAGATTTCAATTATTTCCCCGTATTAATCAAAGTACCAGTAATCCTCTCTCTAACCCTCAGCACTCCCTCGTGTCCCCTCCTGACCGCCTCCTCGTACGCGACGCGGTAGACGTGCAGGTTCTCGGCGAGCAGCATCCTCTTATCAGTCCAGCCCGTCAGCCGCCGGATCTTGGTGCTGTCAACCCACTGGCTGTATCCCAGTGCCAAGTCGGCAAATGGCACCACCTTGTCTGCGGCAGAAGCCGGCACGACGCCCCCGCGCAGACCGTATTCGGCGGCCAGCGCCTTGGCCAGGTCAGCCAGCGTCTCGTAGCGATACGCCGAGATGTTGAAGCACTGGCCCGCGACGGCGGCCCTGTCCGGGTGCTGGGCCAAAGCTAGGTACGCCTCAGCGCAGTCGTCTATGTGGCAGCCATGCAGGATGGTGTTAAAGTCTGCATGCAGCTTAAGCGTGGACTCGGGGGTCTTGGCCGCCGCCGCCGCTACTTCGAACGCGAATCCGTAGTAGCTGCTGTCGTAGCCGAACAAGGGTGTGGGTCGTATCACAGCGGCATCGAACAAGTCAGTGTACCCGAAGAGTTCGAGCGACCGGTAAGTGCGGCCGTGGAGGACCTCTATTGGCTGTAATGGCGACTCTTCGGTATGCGGCGCTAGCCCGGGTGCGCCGTGGACTTCCGTGGTGCCGTAGTCTTTACACCCAGAGCTAGCCAGGACGAGCGGCCTGACGCCGTTCTGGTTGGAGGTGCCAGCTAGTTTCTGAACGAAACTGAGAATGCCATCGAAGTGTTCTCCGAACGGTACCTGTTCGGTACACGAGACGATTACATCGACAGTCTTGGTGTATTGGTAAAGATCCTGAAGGAAAGTAGCATCTTGAGAAATGGAGCCAATGATGGGTATGATCTCTTCGGCGATCAGGTTGGTGGCTGACTCAAGGCGTCGGACCAGGCCAAACACACGATAGCCGGCGCGGACGAAGGCCCGGCATACTGTGAAGCCGATATAGCCGTTAGCGCCCGTAAGAAACGCCGTCTTCGGCCGTGGACGCGCGATAGGGATCGTTGATTCAGCCATGTTCTAAAGTTGTCACAAGTACCATATGCTTCGGATTATCTCTTCTAGCTCTTAACTTTGCCATCGTCAATTGGAACCGAGAGGAGTTCAGTGTCGTTTTATATTTTATCAAGAACAGGATAACTTCCTTCTGATGAATTGTTAAAGTGAGAACGAGATTTGTCATCCCCAGTCTGTGGGCAGCGATACAATTAGTATTAAGGTGGATCCATCAGCACCGACTCGGAGCAATAATGGCTCCGTCGTGCCCATACAGTCAAGCCCCCTTCAAACGATTTAGACATCATATTAGGGATGAACCTTCAGGTAGATAAGTAGAGCGGTAAGTAGAGCGAAGGTAAAGGAGATTCGCTAGGCTATACAAGGTATACATTAAATATAATTATAATTGGGTATCTTTAAGTCGGCATATGCAAACCAATATGCTAAGAATCAACGCCAGAACGACCTTGAGGTACGGCCAATCAAGCCAACGATAAAGGAGCCTTCAAATGAGCTCGTTATATCGAGACACCTAGAGTCACTGACCAAGTATTTAACGCTCACCTACGCCCAGCCAAGTCTCGGTCGTGAAGCATTTGCCACTTGGTATGAGATGCGTTGACGTGGTCTCTCAAATCCTCCACCTTAGCGTATGTCTCGGTCCTCCCACTGGATGTACATAAGACGCAGCCGAAGCCGCCCTCGCAATGCGACTTACCCAAAAACCTGGGTGTCATCTGAAAACCTTCGTTTACCGTTATTGACTTCTTGTTTTCAATATGCGTCCCATTCCATTCATAGCCACATTTGCAGCTTCGACGTTTCGGCACAGCCTTCTGTAAGTTGACTTGATATTTCATTGCTTCTGGACAGAACATGCTGAAGACACTGTTTTTTGGCCGGAGACCGTAGCCTGACCCGGATGTGGCGGATGTGTAGGTTGATTGGAGGTCGTCAGAAATGAACTTGGGGGTCAATGGTGGCGACGGGGGTTCGGATTGTAAGTAAGGCGACTTGTTGGAGGCGGCCCGAACTATTCGCTCATCTTCAATCGTCTCGTCATCGACAATGCCATCCTTGATTTCCTGGATGGTGTCTTCCAATATTCTATGACTAAGCCTCGGTCGTCGCTGCTGTGATCCGGATGGAACTCGAGGCAGTAGGCGACCTACGGCGACTCGTTTATATTGGTCGGCCAGAGTAGCGAGACAAGAAGCTCGTACACTTTCCGAGACGCGGATCACCTCGAAGAGCTCAAGCGGACGATCATCTGCTCGCGTCGCTTCATGTAGAGCATTTATGCGCTCTTGAAGACATCCGAGGCCGAGTTGCAACGTCTCACGGCATGATTCTGTATACTACGGTTAGGACGGGTATGTGAGCCTAAGGTCCAAGATTGCTCACCATCCCCAATTATGAATCCGTCGCCGAGGATGTCTGCTCCGCTGTCGAAGACCTCCTTGATCTTGCGGCTCGAGAACTTCAGAGAGGTGCTCAACGCATCGGTGCTGCCAGCATGTGTTTTACCTTTACCGTTCGTCACGTAGTGATTCTCCCGCCAGTTCCGTTGCTGCCACTTGGTGTAGTATTCTAGGCCGGCAGTGTACGTTGCCACTAGAGCCTCGATGATGCTGCTCACGGTGTCGAGATGCATTGAAAAACGATTGGCTTGCCTAAACCCCGCTATGGATCACGTTGTAACGTCGCTGCACATAACTTGGGTAATCGACGTATTCTATTCGATCCGATATGGGATGGAGATGCGGGCAAGTAATGTGTGATTAGTTCAACTTGGAGGGTAAAATATATATATATATATATATACACAAAAAAAAAAAGGGAGATGGGAGATAAACTGAAAGAGAGGCCCTAGAAGATGGTGAGACCCATGCGAGACACTCTGCAAGCGGCGGGATTGAATCACTATCGCCTTCGCCCTGTTACCATGTACATAGTAGGGACCAATCTTGCCCCGGTCATGGTTCATTGGTAGTGCACGCGCGGTGGCGCTCATCAGCAGGTCTTGTTTGCTTGATGTCTGCGATGGATTGACACGTTTGATAGGTGGGACATGGGACAGCTGAGAGAAACAACAGATCCGAGCGACGAGCAATGGGGGGAGGGAAGTGGAGGTTACACGGGCAGATGGGCAGACGGGGTGTCGCGTGCATGAGACATCATCGTATCGATCGATAACCAGAACTTTGCTGTCGATCCGATGGAACAGATGCGATCCTGAGGTATTTTAGGTACCCTGTAACATCAATTCGGGCTTCCAAATTTAACCTATGCTTGATATTCTACGATGTTACTTCGTCATATGCATTCAATAATATTTCCAGACGTCAAGACATCTCCATCTGGTACCGACCGCTGGGGTCTGGGTGTCTGATAGAGGTAGACAGGGGTATTCCCCAGTACACTGTGGGGATGTATCCTGCCCTCCCTACCTGGTACTATGTAAAGAACGCGACAGCTTATTAGTTTCATTGGCGAGTTACCGAATAGGGGGGAAAATAGGCTGACGGAGCTCATCTCAGCTTCGTCACTTCTAACTATTAAAATCCATCATTCAGCCCCGACTCAATCTACGTACTACCTCGCATATGAAGTATCAGTTCTGCTACGAAGTAAGTTAATCTAAGCGAGGCATCAGGCATCGATGAGATAACACCAACCGATTATGCCGCGACCCCTGCGTTCCAGCTGTGACAGATGTCACTCGCAGAAGCTGAAATGTCCAAAGCTACCAGGACAGCCAACCTGCGCAAGATGTCTGAAAGCTGGCATCACCTGCGTCTTTAGCCCGGCCGGAGTCGCTGCGAGGCGTGCCATGCCTACCCCCCCTGCATGCTTAATTAATGACGACCTGGATATCCATCTCGACTGGCCAACTCTGGATTGGGAGAATGCCTTGGGCCCACCTACCGAATCCAATACGGCGTTCCAAGTTGACGAGCCTCGGCCGCTCGGACAAGCAGAGACGGCTAGGCAACACCGACGAGCGAGCACGGTTCGGCAGCTAACTACGCTAGCTGCCGAGATTGATCAAGTATCCCTAGATTTATCTGCAATAGCAATCGTTCATTTGCCTAGAAGCCAACCGATCGAGGACGCCCATAATTCATTCATCGACAATTTCTCCGCTCACCGCTGTGTTGAGCAACTCTTCACCTTAGCTCAACGTCTCACAGATATTTACCCAACAGCCTTGAAAATTCTATTCGAGGAGCCCGAGTTTTCCAACTGTAGAGATCCCGACTGCTTGCATACGGTCGAGTTGCCCAGCGACCTAGACGAGTTCTTCTCGACTCCGGACGAGGACCGAGATGACGTGGATTCCTTTCTCTTTGACCTCGTGGTGTTGTGTCACACCAAAGTTCTCGACGTGATGGGGCTCCTGATGATAACCGCCCGAACGTGCACTCAGATCACCTTCCACACTCCTGATCTTCGCGAGCCACAAGTGCATATTCCCGAAGTTCGTGTAGGAAGCTTTGTCGCAACAAATGCAGCCGCATCGTCAATGCAGACCGCTCTCCTAACACATATTGCTTCTGTTCTGCTGGATTATGCTCGGCAGCTTAGCAAAGAGACCACGGCGGTCGTGGATCGTAATGCAAATAGCAAACAGACCCGTCTGCTGAAACTCCAATGCGAGATACTGGAAGAAAAGGCTATGTCCAAGATGAAGCTATTAGAAAATGTTAAAGGTCTTTTAACAAGGCTAGGCTTTATGAAATAGCCTATGGGGGCGAGTAGATCGGCCTACTTTGACTTCTAGCTGAGCATAGCTAGGGCCACCGTCATTCAAACATGAGGGGTTTAGGTTACTGGATAATGTCGCAGTACACGCAGGACGCGGGCTAACACTCTCGTTCTTATTCTTTCCTGTACTCGTGGTCTCGCCATGCACTCGGAATATATCGCACGAGGTGAAGTCAACTCAAGCCTAGCCGTGTTGGTACTAGGCCCAAGGATATTAAGTCTATTGAGCGTGCTTGGGGCAGGTATATTAGCAAGCATGCGGTGTGAATTAAGCTTTGTACGGGTATGTATCATGGGCATTTACGATACGTTCGTACACGGCAGACATGTTAAAAGAAAGAGTCGACGATGGTATTTAGGTAATTCTCGATATATCATGTCGAAGCTCAAATCCTAGTCATGATGCCACCTCTATTGTACTCTCGAACCATAGATGACATGACCCAACATTGTCGAGTCATTGGGCTTTGTTTCGTCGCATTATGTAGGGACTCGACGTCAAGTCGGACAATCAATGCCTTTGTGGCTATGGCTTAGAGGCGAAACAATGGAAGACAATACCGATGGATCGTACATCCTTAAACCAAACTGTATATCATGATAGATACTGTAATAGGTACGCTTCGCTTTATCTCTGTTGCATCTCTCTTCTTCAATACGTGTATCCAGCACATGCACGTCAGTTTCATTCTGCTCCAATCATGCATCATATTCAATGGGCTTCGAATACGTATCGGCCGTCGAGCTTACGAAAAGAAATATACAGTGGCTTTCGGAGTAAGCCCTTTCACAGGAAGCTCCAGAAGCGCGCTAGCTCGTTACCATCGTCCAGAAGGCCCAGCAATGGCTGGGAACGGGAGCATGAAGCAGAGAATAAACCTCAACGTGATTGTCCAGTGAGGGGCGTAGTCAAGCAGATTCCGGACGTTTTCCGCGAGGTGCCATTCTTTGGAGACCTCGAAAACGACAGTGATGAAGAGGACCGAAAGAACGGGGTCCCTATCATATTCTCGGAGCCAAGGGGATGCCCGCTAAGCCCGCGTCTTATAGAGAAAGTATCTCAAAATCTCGAAGAGGCCCTAGAAGAGAAGGACAGCCTCATAGAACTGCTGTCCATAACAAAACGGAGATACTTTAAAGTGTTCAACTGGTCTTCTGACGCCGAGGGTTACCACGGGGACCGAGCTACGAAGCAGTACGCCCTGAAGCTCGAAGATCGATACCTCCAGTTGATCGAAGAGAAGCATCAGCTAGAGTCCGAGATAAGTCACCTTAGAACCATGCTTATGAGTTTCAAGAATCATATAACGCCCTCGCAAACCGCAGGTACGAAAACTGGACCAGGCGGCAGTATAAGCTGGGCCGCATCGGACGGTTACGAGAGATTTCAAAGCGGTGCAATCTTCCCACTAGAATACGAGGGTACAGATTATAATTTTATCTAACTTTTTTTTTTAATGATATCAATAAAATCTAACCAAATTCCTTCCCCATTCCGATGCTCGATTATTATCAATGCAATGAAGCAAATTGTCTAACGCGGATCAGCCATGTCTGTTAAATCATTGCCCAGCCGCCTCCATTTCCACCATGCCTCCACATACCTTCATGAGATTTATTACAAGCATGAGTCTACCGGGTTTAAAGTAACGCATATAGTATTCGCAACCCCTCGCTCTCTCAAACAATGCCCTTCCTGGTGTACAGATGTGGCTGCGAAGACTGCTTCATACACGGTGTATTCAGCTCATATATATGCACACATATTTTGCTACTACAACCCGCCCATAGCCATCCTCTATATCCCGGATCTTTGGGGCAATAATCTGGATTTATCACTCTCGTACGGTGTGTTCAAGCTGCCCGCCGAGGTGAACCTAAGCGCTGGTGAAAAATGGGTCTTGGCTATGCTAAGCAGGACACCACAGATTGGGGTAAAAAGTAATCTGGTTTCTACTTTCGGCTGTTTAAACCTCAAGCTTTGGGTATCTTTATGTCAACCGTATGAGAATTGTGGGCAACTTTGATGAAAAGTTATAAGTTAGGTATGTATTCATCACATCAGAATACGAGGCACTCTGTCACATGCTTGGATCATATAATACAATACGATTGGGATATTACCATTGCGGCCATCGTACAAGGAATCAGAGTTCCAAGTTGTGACAGTTGATAATAATTAGTACAGCTAAAGCATAGTTACTTGATGGGATATTAGAAACTCGCAGTTTTGTGTCAGAGGTTAAAATAAGTTTACACAATAAGCAATATATGTCAATCTACTAGGTTAGATTATACACCAAGTTAAATGACGCATGGGAATTATGGTGATATATATTTTATTAATGCTAGTATGTGTTCAACTCACCTTCAAGCTTCATCTTCGCGCTTTTTTGACCCCGTTCGGTCAACGATCTGGAGAAAGGAGGGCACCAGACCCTCCAGCTACACTCACTTACTCGGGAACTATCTTCATTCAAGTATAGGATAGGTAGGCAGATGCGTACCTCGGCTCTCACTTTCGTCCACAAGTGTTACACTTACCGGACACGACAGTCGTGTGCTCCGGAGTCGCGTCTCCGAGGCCAACGAGAGGGCAACGACCGTAGACAGGAACGAGCAAACATTGGATGACGTCGCTCGAACAGTTCTCGCGGCAACCGCAGGCAGTATAGAGACGTTGAGGGTGGAAGCACATTTTGGTACGTGGTGTGAGAGATGTGTGAATTGGTTGAGATATGGAGAAGATAGTTGGAGCTCTTTCTGTCAAGGAAATAAGTGCGTGAAGGTTTGTTCAAGTCAATTGAGAATATGATATTCCTTCTTGACTGAACAATGTGAAGCTTAATGGTGGTGGTGGTGGTGAGTTGAAGAATTTTGGTTATTGAAGGATTTTCATCTTCTCTTATACTTGCATTTACGTCTGATTGGGATAATCCCCATTGTTGTCTAGATACGAAGAATGAAAAGGTAAGACAATGGGTCAGTATCCTTGTATCACTCAAGGACTTCTTTCATTTTTGGAAACAACATTCATATCATTACAAGGCATTGTTCCATGTCTATGTCACGGATCCAGCTTTCTAAGAGTCGAAATCCTTATCTTTAGTGGGATAAAGCGGGCTGTTAACTCTAGCTATTTATTCGCCGACAAGAAACCCTTAGTTTCTTCTTTCATTATGAATGAGAGCTAGGTTTATAGACTCTTCAGGGTTGGTACGTATAGCACAAAATGAAAGCCCGTCGCGGTCTGACTATGAGATAGGCGTCATGATTGATTAGCTATTCGCTATCGCTTATCACGACCACTGACTACTTCTAGTAGACATGTGATCTCTGTTAATCCACAGTGGCACTCTCTTGCCAATAAATGATATGCAATGGAACTATCGTAGTCAGATCGCGGAGGCTTCTGTCTAACTCACAAGGCATCGGCCAGTTCAACGCTACTACACCGACACGTACTGGGTCAGGCTATTACTTACTCATCAGATCTAGCCCGCGATGTCGGAAGATTGGTCCGATTATTAGCCTGAGTCGTGGTTACCCCTTTACCGTGCGGCCACAACACGCCCCCCGGACTCTGGCCTCGTGGCCCTGTAGCCCACCACCCTACAGACACAGTGGACATACATGTTACTAATGGTCCAGGTCGTCATTTAGAATTGATTGATTTTAATTAAGGAAGTATGGCTGATTGGCTACGAGAAGGGTTATACGGAGGTCAGGCACATTTTACCCGGGGCCCCTTTACCCGCTCGGTGGACATCTCGCTGCGTCTAAACATTTTTGGTCGTCATTGAGCATAACTCGGACTGCCGGCAAGGTAACCTGTTAGTTACTTCGCTTGTGTTCTATGCTTATTTTTGGAAGCGCGTGGATGGCGAAGATGGGACTGGGACTATAAAAGTTGCGCGATAGACGTGTGTCCTCCTCCAGCTTGAACGACACCTGCCTGACTAGTCGGACCTTCAAACTCGACTACATACTTAACAGTCCCCAGCCAAGTACCCCCTCAAAAATGAAGGCCGTTGCCGCTATTCTCGCCCTTGTGTCGGCCGTTCAGGCCCACTGTGAGTAATCACCATGATTCGCACTAGTGACTGGATAGCTGACAATAGATCTCTAGACACTTTCCCTGCGCTTATCGCAAACGGCGGCGCTACGACAAAGTGGGAGTATGTACGGAAAACGACGAACTACCAGAGCAATGGACCGGTGACGGATGTTACGTCTGAGCAATTCCGATGCTATCAGCTGGCCCCTGGTAATGAGGGTGCTAAGACGATGACCGTTGCCGCGGGCTCGACCGTGGGTTTCACCGCAGACGCCTCGGTGTCCCACCCGGGCACGCTCCAATTCTACATGGCGAAAGTGCCTTCGGGCCAAAAGGCCGACTCGTGGGATGGCTCCGGCGCTGTGTGGTTCAAGATCTTCTCGCAAGGACCGAACATCTCCCCCAGTGGCCTTACGTGGCCCAGCCAGGGTGCCAGCCAGGTGACCACCAAGATTCCATCTTGCATTCCGGCGGGCGACTACCTATTCCGCGTGGAGCACATCGCTCTCCACAGTGCCGGCTCTGTTGGTGGCGCCCAGACGTACATCTCCTGCGCTCAGCTTACTGTTACTGGCGGTGGCAGCACGACGCCGACTAACCTCGTCTCGTTCCCTGGCGCTTACAAGGCTACAGACCCAGGTCTGCTGATCAACATCTACTACCCTGTCCCCACATCTTATACTGCTCCTGGTCCGGCTGTATTCACTTGCTAGGTAGTTTAGCAGAAGCGGCTGGCTGAGTCCATATACATATAGGTAGCAAGTATTAATAGGCTAGTGAAATAAATAAATCATACCAGAAACTGTATGTTAAGTGAGTACTAGTACTAATTCCTTGTTTCTACCTAACTCATGGATTACGAAATGGGTGTTGCCTATGCCTAAGGTGTACTTCAGAAGGGAGATGTTAAATGTCGCGGCAAGCATCAAATCTGCCAACAGCGATTATTAGTATGCTATGATCCCATGATACTTCAATGGGTCTCGCGTTCGATTCGCGGCTGATGCAATCTCATGTAGACATTATCTTGTACATGATCCTATTGATTTTGCTTCATATGTTATGTACCTTCCCTGGTTTTGTACCTAGGTAGGCAGTTGTGGTGCCTAGCGTCAAGCAATAAGCACTTCGGTGACCTCGAATTAAACCAATACTAGCCAAGGACACAAGATCAAGCAGTAAGCTGATGAGTTTGAGTTTTTTTATTTGATCGCCATCAATAAAATTAAAGACCATACTCGGAGTCCATCTATCCTACTCCTGCCTCGTCTACAAAGCAGTCAAAGTGGTATCATTCAGCCCATTAACATTCAACTATCACACTCTCCCCTCCAGATTTCCTCAGGTACCTTAGCTGGTGGTGGCGTTGAATGACAGGAACGTCGACGCGTTTCCGGCCTCGTCCTCGTCCTGGGAGATGTTGTTCTGGAGTTTCGTTTGCTCAGTAGCCATGTCATCGGAGACGTCCTCACCCTGAGCCTGCTCGATCATGAGCTTGAGGATGGTAGCCTGGAGCTTCAGGACCTTGTTCTTTATCTTGCCGCGCTGGAGGGCGTCGGCCGCGTCGCCGCTGGCAGCTTCGATAGCAGGGTTGAAGGCCTCATCTTCGGCATCGTTGCAGATCTGGTTGACCGAGTTGAGGAAGTCCTTGTCGTCTTCGTCGGCGTTGGCCAGATCGTTCATGTCCAGAGCGCTGAAGACGGCGAGGGCCTCTTCTTGTGCGTTACCGGCGACACCGCCCGAAATGGAAATTTCATCATAGGTCTTCTGGGTGAAAACGCCGGCGTGCACGGCGGCGGCGGAAGCGGCGATAAGAGCAATAGAGAAACGCATGACGAACAAGGGTATGGGATTTGCTGATTTTTTTATGTCAAAGGGCTGGACTAGCTTTGTTCGAACTAGCGAAGCGAAGCAGGAAGAGAATGAAACCCGAGTAACGGTAAGAAGCGAAAGGACAGCACAGCTGTATGAAATGAAAGGTTGACAGGAGGCTGTTGGAAAGAAGGTTTATGCGATGGGATGAAGAGAAGGGATTCACGAATATGCAGGGCGGGAAGCGGTAGATCTTATACGACTCGATTTTCATGAGAACCAGAAAATCATCCATCTCAACACTTTCTCGGGCCCTCCATCTCTTCCGCAAGCGTAACTGGGGCATAAGTGTCGCGATAAGCCGTGTTTGGGCACACTTGTGCTAGTCCAGTTGGCGTGCAACGCATTTTGCGTGGAGAATCTCTTGGCTGAAACTGCGCTTCACTCTCTCAATATTTGGCATCACAGGCCCAGCCAGCGAAGTATCAGGCGACCGAATGCAAAAGAATCAACAGGCAAACGGTGAGACATCGGTACACTGGGGGAATCCTTCATTACCGGAAGACAGCATGGTGGAGTGAGCCGCACCCTGGAGATATTGGCCAGTTTGGAGTCGCTTGGCATCATGAGGCTCCTTGACCCCCATGCACCCTAGTCTCTTGGACTAAATGAGCTCTTCACACAAACTGGCGGCCGATGGTTTCTCATAGCTAAGGTAGAGATACAAAGACTGACTGGTCAGCCGACGATGAGTATGAGCGATATGTGCGTATCATTTTGAAGAGCTTTATTTGGCCAGAGTACAGGTTTCTTTTACTTCACTATAGTGTACGATACGAAGGAAGACGAGGAGATGGAGGAGAGAAAAAGAGAGGCGTAAAAGACGGGGTCTTGTCGCGGTCGTCTGAAGTTAGAACAGGGAGGGGACAGGGAGGGGGACAGGGGGCCTTTCAGCGGCTAGGCCTACATACTTGCATGGGCTAATTCGCCCGTGCAAGTAGTTAAGCGAAAGGGACCTAGCTCCACTATGCCTAGGGTTGACCATTTGGACAAAAGTGCCAAAATTGATAAATGTGAAAGTCTAAATTGTAAATGGAAAGATCCCACATAGCCATATAACAAAAAAATACTTAGATATTAATCTTTTTAACTAAATAATATGAAACTTTTTTATAATGAATATATATTTAATTATAAATCCTTTTAGTTATAAATCTCTTATATATTATAATAATTATATTAATTATAATTAAATAAAATTAAAAAAAAATTATTATTTTTTTTATCTTATTAAATTTTATTTATTAATTTAAATTATATATTTTAAAATTTAATATACGTTAAATTATTTAAAATTAAAAATATTAATTTTTATAATTTTTAATTAAATTTCAAAATATATAAATTAAATATATAATAAATATATAATAAATATATAATAAATATATTTTAAATATATATAAATTATATATTAATATTTTTATATTTACCTAAATATATATTTATTTAGAATTTTATATTAAAAAGTTTAATTTTTATTATAATTATTAATATATTTCATAATTTATATTTATTTAAATAATATATTTTATTTTATTTAATTTATTTAATTAAAAATTTTTTATTAATATTTTTTTTATTTTTTTTTAATTTTCTTTAAGTTATTATCTAAATTAATAAAAATATATTTATTTTAATATATCTTAATATATTATAATTAATAAAAAATATCGGCGAAATCATATTATATTAAAATGATATTATTATTTAATAATTTCATAATTACTAATTATAAAATAATATAATTTAATTTAATTAATTTTTAATTGAAATAATTATAAAATAATAATATATAAAAAAAAAAAAAAATTAAGCTAGGTATTTAAATAAAATTATAAAATATATAATTTTATATTATTATAATTTATAATTATTTTGCGTTAATATATACGGTATTTATACTAATTAAATAATTATAATAATTATGATAATCATAATAATTATTATTAAATTTTAATTTTAATTTTAATTAATAAATTAATAAATATATATTTAATATAAATTTATTTTTTTATTAAATTATAAAAAAATTTAAATTTATTATATTAAAGTTTTATATATAAAAGTAATTATATTATAATAGCTTATAAATATTTATTAATAAATAAAATAAAAATAAATAAATAATTTAATATATTATATTACTTTTTTACTAAAATAATTACCCTTTAAATTATATATATATATATTATTTATAAAATTTTCAAATTTTATATTTTTATTAAATAATATTAAATCTTATTATAATAATAAATTAATTTTTTATTATTTTTATACTAATAAATATTTTTGCTAAATTAACGCTAAATAATATTTATAATATATTTATATTAATTAGTTAAAAATATAAATCTAATTTTATTTACGCTTTTAAATAATATTTGAAAATTAAATTTAAATAAATATTTAATTATAATATATTTTACTTTTATTTTAAATAAAATAAAAAAAATGTAAATAATGGTTAAATGAATAAAAATCTAATAGAATTAAATATTAAAATTAAAAATTAATTAGAAAATCTAAAGCTAATTTAAAAGGTTTATTATGAAATTTCAATTATAAATATACTATTTAATTATATAATAAGATAAATAGTAAAAAAATACTTTCATAATGATATATTTTTTTACACTTTAGCTTTCATAAAATGATATAAAATAATCATCTAATTTTTTTATATGTAATTTAATTTCATTTTTTCTAATAGGAAATTCTATATTACTAGTAATTTTCAAATGGTATATATTATAATTAATAATATAAATGTAATTACGCTTTAATATTATTTAAATTAATATATTATAAATATATAATTTAATAAATTTAATTATACATTCTAATAAATATCATATATTAATATAAATACTTTTATAATTAAATATTTAAAATATATAAAAAATTATTTCAATGGCTTAGAATATAATGATATTAATATATTAATTTTTAATTTTAATATAATAATAATAAGTAAATAGATATTAAGAAAAATACTTAATGTAAACGGTTTAAAAAAAATATTTTTTAATTCTAATTCCCAGGGTGAAATAATTACTATTAAAATAATAAAATAAAATAAAAAAATATTTCAAAGTATAAATAAAAAAATTTAGATTTTATATAAAATAATTATAATAATTAAAAAAATTAATAAGGATAAATAAATTCTATAAATAATTAATATAATTTATATTAATAATATAAAATTTTTATTACAAATATCCTTTGATAATATTATTATAATTTTATAATTATTAATATTTTAAATTTTCATTAATAAGCTAAGGGTAAAAATAAAATATATATTTTTAATTTTAATTTTTATATAATTTTAAAATTACTAATTAATAAAAAATTTTATAAAAATCTTAAAAATATATTAATAAAAATAATTAGTATATTTTATAAAATATTATAAAATATAAAAACCCTATATGAAATAAATTAAATATATTATAATTTAAAACTAATTAATATTAATTTTATTAATATTTTATATTAAGTAATTTTACTAGATATTAATATATTTTAATATAACCTAATAAATTAATTATTATAATTTAATGTAAATTACATCGGCATAATTAGCTATTTAATTCTTAAGTTTAAATTATAAAATTATAATTAATCTATTAATATTTAATTTATAATTATTATTTTATATTAATTAATATATATAAAATATCTATGGAAATTCTTAATAAATTTATAATATAATTTTCCTAAATATATTAAATTATATTTAGATTTTTAAAAAAATTATTAAAATGTAATTAGTAAAATAATTATAAATTATTATAATATGTAAATTTCATTTATAAAAAATTATATACATTATAAGTATTTTATAAAATTTAATTTTAATAAGCTTAATTATATTAATATTTTTTTTATAATAAACGGCTTTTTTATAAGTATAATTAGGTATTAATAAGCGCTAAATAATTATATATAATACTTTAATATTAATAAAATTTTAAAATACTTAGTATGAAATAAATTATTACTTAATTTATTATAAATTAAATAATAATAAATAAATTTAAGTTTTAAAAATAAAATATAAATTAAAATTATTTAGATATTTAATTAAATAATATATAAAAAATAATTATATAAATATCATATTAAATATTTAAAATATAATAAAATTAATTTTTAATATTTTATTAAATATATAAATGTCGGAGTTAGGATTAATATATTAATCTAGTTCCGTACGTATATATATTAAATATTAATTGAATTATATTTAATTAATATTTTTTAATTAATAATTATATCTTTTAGATATTATAATTATTTTATTTTTTTACGTATGTAATTATTACCGGCTTTAAATATATTATCTTTAGATATGGTTTTAGATTTTATTTTCTAATATTAATTAATTAATTATCCTAATAAAGAAATTATAAATTAATAAGGCTTTATAAGGGGGAGTTATTTTATTATATAATTACTATAATTTTATTGAGATATTATTATTAAGATAATTTTAATAAGATAAAATAATTTATTATATTTAATAAGAAATTTATAATTACTATAATATATAAATTTTTAAAATTATCTTATTATATAATTTATTATGTTAATTTTTTTTATATTTATTATATAATTTTAATTATAAGGAGCTTTAATTTCACCGCTTTTTTAGCTTTATTTTCAAAGGATATTTAATCTTTTCGATTATTTAATTAATTATTAATTTTATTAATCTTTATTATTAAAATATTTTAATTTTTATTATTAATTTTTTATTGATTTTTTATTAATTTATTTTTAATTTTTTATTGATTTACTTTTGATTTATTATTAATTTTAATTGGGATAAAATAATATTTTTATATTATTTAATAAAAAATCCGTAGCTATTATAATATACGAAATTTTTAAAATAATTTTATTTATATAAGATATTATATTAAATATATATATATTAAGTAATTATTATAATTTATAAGTTTTTATTAATAATATTTATTATGTATTTTTATTTTTAAAAGACTTTTGATTTTACCGATTTTTTGCCGATAAGTTAATTTATATTTATTATGTGATTTTTTTTGATTTTTATTATTATTATTAATAGTAATTTATTTACCCCCTTATGGCGAAATAAATAATAAAAATTTCCCTTTATTATATGATAATTTTCATATTTTTTATTTCTTTTTATATGCGAAATAATTACGATTTAATGGCGGCTAAAAAGAAAAGGGTTATATTTATATATTTTCCCCCCCCTGGGCTATAAGTTAATTATAACCTAGATGCGCGGTAATTATAATTAAAAAAAAGCCTAATAAATTAAAAAAATTTTATTTAAAAATAATAATAGATTTTATTTTAATATGAAATTATTTTATTATTAAATTTTAAATAAAATAATTAGTAATAGATTTTACTTTATAACGTTTTTAATGGTATAAAATTATTCTATTATTAATTTATATTATGAGATTAAAAGATTATTAAAAAAAAAATTAAATATAAAAAAATAATATTTAAATAAAAATTATAATAAATAGAAATTATATAAATAAATATATATATAATATGGCTTAAATTTTAAAAATATTTATAAAATAATTACGATATTTAAATGAAATAATTATAATATATTTAAAAAATTATCATTAGTATTTTACGATTTATTTATAAAATATTAATAATAATTTTAAAAAAAAAAAAATTACTAATATTAAAATTAAAATTAACACATTAATTTAGCTTTATATATATATATATTAGGTATTAATTAAATTACATTTAATTAATATTTTTTAATTAATAATTATATTTTTTAAATATCGCAATTATTTTATTTTTTTACATATATAATTATCGCCGGCTCTAAGCATATCATCTTTAGATATAGCTTTAAACTTTATCTTCCGATAATAAAAAAACTTATATTTAATATATATAAAAAAATTAATTGCTAATAATAAAAGAATATTTATTATTAATAAATATAAGAAAATATTATATATTTATTAAATATTTAAATATTAAATATAAAATAATAAAGTAATAATAATATATATTATTAAAATTTAAATATCTTTTAATAATCTAAAATTTAAAATCTTTTTATAATTTATATTATATCTTTTTAGTTTATAATCTTATTAATATAATATAATATTTTTTTATAATATTAAATATTAAATAATAATTTTTTTAATTAATTAATAATTTTTTTTTTATTTTATTTAGCTTTTTTTTTTTTATATAATTTTATTTTTTTTTAATCTTAATAATCTATTATTATTTATAATTATTATTTTATAACATATTAAGATATAATTTTTTTAAATATTAAAATATTAAAAAGTTAATATATATTTAATAAAACATTTTTTTATTATTTTTTTCAAATATCTTTTGCTTTTTTCTAATATATAATATGGTTAAAATAAAATTTCCAACTAATTATAATAATATTAAAAATAAATTTATTTTATTTAATATAAATAGTAATTTTTTTTATTTAATCATTTAGTTATTATTATTATAATTATAATTATCATTATTTTTATTATCGGTTATAATATAAAAAAGCTTTTTTAATACTTTTATTAAGGCTAAATATTTTTTTTTAAATTTAAATAAAATATATTTAGGTAATCATTTTTTTATAATTTTTTTATATTTATTTTTTTTTATTTTGAAATTTAATTAGAATAAATAAAATTTTTAATTAAATAAATTTATAAATTTGATATTATAAAAAGGCTTATATTATATTAGCATATTTATATAAAAAATGAAATAGATATTTTAAATGATAATAATATTAAAGGTATTTTATAAATATATATTATTATTAATAATAAATATGATTAGAAAATAATTAATGATTTATAATAAATAAATATTAATTAGCTATAATTATATTATTTAGTAATAATAATATAATTAGATTATTTTAGGTTTTAATAGATTTATTAGATAATTATTAAATAAAAATTATAAAGTAAATTTTATTTTTATAATATTATTATTAATTTATTAATATTAATTCTTTATTCTTTTATTTCCTTTTATTTTAAAAACTATGTAAAATCTTATTATTTTTTATATTAAGATTTTATTATATTTAGTTAGGATTTTTTATATTAATAATTAAATTAAAACTTAATTTATATTTAGTTTTTTTCTTTTTTATTCTTAATTAATTAAATATTAATATTATATTTTTTTTCTAATATGTAATATTATATAATCATATAAAATTAATAGAAATCTAAATATTATAATATAATTTATAAGTTTTTTATATTAAAAAGTTTAATAAAAAAGTTTATTAAACTTGTAAAATTAAAGGGTTAGGGCAAATAAGTAAATGTAAATTAATATGGTTAGGTATTTAAATATGTAATTTAAAAATATATTTAATATATATTTTATTATTAGATATTTTATTTATTTATTAATAAAATCATAATATATCTTTTTATAAATGTAATTTATTTTATATAAAATATATATTAATAATATTTTTAATTATAAAATTTTTTTTTCTTAGGGTTCATTATTTATATTTTAGCGGATATTTTTAGTAGAATATTATAAAATCCCTAATATTATAAGCTTGGTATTTTTTTAGGTATTAAAAGCTAAGTAATTAAATAATAAAAAGGTAATTAAGTAATAAATAATAATAAATAATATGATTAAATATTTATTATTTATTTAGATTAATATAAAAAGAATTAATTATGGTAAAATCTTTATTAAATTTGCTTTATTAAAAATTAATAATTTTATTATTTATAATTATTCTAAGTTAATTTATTTAAATTATATTAAATTTTAATATGTATTATATTTATTTATTATTTATAAGTAATATTTAATATAATTTTAGAAAAAATTAGCTTTATTTTTTATAGAAATATTATTATATTATATTAAGTTTTAATTTTAAATAATGGTTATTTATATATATCTTTTTCTATATATTATAATATTTTTATTTTTAATTTTTCTTTTATTTTTTATCCTTTTCTTATTCATTTATTTTATTTATATATCTTATCTTTTTATTATTATAATTTTAATCTTATAATTAAATGATAAATTTATAAATATTAAATTTAAAAATAATAAATTTAAAAATAATAAGCCTAAGGTTTATATTTATTTTTATTTTATTATTAAAGGTATTTTTTATTTAATCCTAATTAAAATGAATTTTTATATATACTTTTTTTATTCATAATTTATTATGATTGTAATATCATTTTATAATGAAAATAAAAATAAAAATGATATCAATGGTATTGATATTTTTTTTAAAGGTAATTTAAAATTTAAGCTTAAATAGCCAATGAATAAAATATAATAAATAATTTATTAATTATAATATTAATTTGGGAATTAATTTTATTTAAAAATTTTAATAACTTTGGCTTTGAAAATATTAATTATTTTATTATTATTATCTATTATTAGTTTTTTTAAAGTTATAATAGATTTGAATAATATATATAAAAAATTAATAAAAAATAAATTAAAAATTAATTTATTTTTTATTATTAAATATTAATTTAAATTTATTATAATATTTTTATATTAAATTAAAAGTAAAGCCGGCTTTTTTTAAGATATACTTATTTATTTTAATATATATATAAAATTTATAAAATAAAATATTAATATTAAAAACATTAGAATAGCATTTATTAAAAATTTATATTAGAAATATATCTTTAAAGATTAGTATTAAATATTTAAATTATATGATTCTAAATACCCATCGGAATTTTTTAAAATAATGATTATAAAGAATTATATTAATCTTAATATAATAAGGTAAAATGCCTAAGATATTTAAACTTTATAAGAAATTTTTAATAAGTTTATTATAAGTTTATTAGAAAATAAAAAAATTCAAATTATATAAATAATATATTAATATTTTAATAAAATTATTTTCAAAGATTAGTAATTTAATTTTAATTTAAAATATATTAAATTAGATATGTTAAAAAAAAAAGAATAAAATAAAACACAAAAGATTAAAAAAAAAATAATATTAAAATTATTTATTAATATATAAAAAATTAAAAAAGAATTTTATTTTAAAATTAAAAGGTTAAAATAAAAAATTAATTTTGATATATAAAATTTATTTATTTTTAGTAATTACCTAATGAAAATTATATAATTTTTTTTTTTATTTTTATTATTTATTTTTTTTCATTATAATAAATTATTATTATTATTATTATTTATATTAGACCATATGGTACCTAATTTTTTAGCATATATTTAAAAATTTTTAGTAAAGAAATAAATAATAATTACTAAGCAAAATAAAAATAATATTATTAACATGGGTGGGGGTAAAATGAATGATTATATTAGTAATAATAAAAATAAAAAAAACATTAGAAAATATATTTTTTTTTATAAAATTAAAATTATTCCCGTAATTTATTATGAAAATAACTAAATGAAAAAATATAGGAATGTATTATTAAATATTTTTGGTTTTTTATTAATAATATTTTTTATAGATAAAAAAATGATTTTTTATTTTTTATTAAATTATATTAATAATATAAATATTTATTTAAATAATTAATAATTTAAAATATATTAATAAGTTTTTTAATATAATATTTATATATAATATTTATTAGGTTAAACTTAATTATTATATAATATATTAAATAGTAAAAAAAAATATTATAAAATGAAATAAAATAATTAATTATTTAGTAATTAAGTAGAATATTAGGCTTTTAAATTTTAACTTAGCTTTATACATATATTACTATAATCTATTAATTATATCCTAGTATATATACCTAGTAATTTATATTTATAATATTTAAATTAACTAATATTTTATATCTAATTTAATTTTTAAGATAAAAAGTGAAAAGTCTAGCGAAATAATTAAAATAATTAAAAATAAGATTAAATAAAATCAAATAAAATTAAATTAAATTAAATTAAATAAGATTAAATTAAATAAAAACCTTAATACTATCTTATAATTATATATAATTAAAATTTACTTAGGTATCTAATTATATTATATAATTATTTTAAATTATAAATAAAAAATAATATATAATTTAAATAAAATTTAAATATTTAAATAATTTCTTAATTATTATGAATATTTAATTATAATATATATTTTTAAATATAATAATATTAAATAATAAAAATAATAAAAATAATAAAAAAAATTTATTAATTAAATAATTTAAATAATATTTTATAAGGTTTTTAACTTAATTATTTCTAATAAGTATTTTTTTTATCATTATTATTATATTATGGTTTTTTTAATTTATTAAATTAATATATTAGGGGCTTTTTTTTCTTTTTTTTTATATTAAATAGCTTTTATTATGATTAATTATAATATAATTAAATATAATATTAATAATTTTTTTTTTAAAAATTACTTTGTAATAGTTAAGGCTTTGCTTAGCTTTTAATTTTATATTAGTTTTTATTACCTTTGATATTTAAACTTTTATTTTATAACCTAAATAATTAAGTATGAAAAAAAAAATATTTTTCCTTATATTATAATTTAATTTAGAAATAATTATATATTAATATATATTTAATAAATTATTAATTATATATACCAAGTAATTTTAAAAATTACTTATTTTATATTATAATTATATTATATTCTTTTACTTTTTTTATATTATTTTTATAATATATTATCTATTTATTTATTTTCTTTTTTATTTATTTTATTTTATAATATTATATTTTCCCCTAATAATTTTAATTATTTAATAATAATAAATTAATTTTCTTAAAATAATTATCTATATTACACCATGGGTAAAATAAATATTAATAAAATTATCATAAAATAAAAATTAAATTAATTATTTAATATTATCTTTTAGATTATTTAATATAATATATAAATATTCTTTATATGAAATATATAATATTATTAGAATATTATAAAATAATATTAGATTTATATAAATATTTATATTTATCATTTTTAATAATATCTAAAAAAAAGCAAATAAATATATAAAAAGTTTAGGTATATTATTTAATAAATTTATTATATTATATTTATTATATTTAAAATATATTATTTTTTTGATTCTAAGCATATTCTAAATTTCCTAGTAAATATATATTATTATAATATGGAATAAAATTTAAATTATAATACCCAATATAGCCTAATTAAATATATAATTAAATTATATATTAGGAATATTAAGATAGATATCTTATTAGGATGATTAATTCCTAATTAGTTATTTTATTATTTTTTTAAAGGAATTTATTTCTAATCCATATTAAATATGAAATTAATGCATTATTATAATATATATTAAATAATTTAACTTTTAAGAGTATTCTTATATTATTATAAGGGATTTCTAAAAAAAGGAAAATAATAAATAAATATAAATAGGTTTTTTCCTAGTTTTTTCTTAATTAAAAAAGCAGTAATAAAATTAAAATTAAAATACATAATAATAAAATTTTAAAAGGGTAAATGGTAAAGCTTAGCTTAGTATAAATTAATATGGAAAAAAATTTAAATTTAAAATTAAATTTAAAATCGGAAAAAGTTCAAATAAAAAAAATTTAAATTTAAAGTTTAAAATAAGGTTTAAATTTAAGCTTTGATATTATTATTAAGAATATTCAAATTATTTTTATTACATATAGCTAGGCGCTATGTTAAAAAATCATAATTAAATTAAATATAAAAATTATTCTTAATCCCTAGGGGGGAATTAAAATTTAACATTTAATATTATTTATCTAAAAGGCATATATTTATAATTTATAATCCCTAATAAAATCTTTATATTATAATAAATTAATATATAAATTATATTAAATATTATTACCATTTATATTTATAAAATTTTCTTTTTTTTATATAAAATAATATTAAATATATAGAAAATACCTAATTAAAATAAGGGTAAATTTATTTACTACTAATTATATATAATTTACTTTTACATAAATTAACATTTTAATTAATAATTTTAATAAACCATAGAAAAAATATAAATATTTATTTTCCTATTTAATTATTTTAATAAAAAATCTATTTAATTTAAATAAAAATTAAAGTTTATTATTATATTAATTATATTAGTTATTACTTATATAAATAAATAATAATAAAAGATTTTTAATTAATCTTTTCTTTTATTATTATATTATGATATTTTTATCCCAAGGCATTTTATTGAAAAATAATATAAATATTATAAATAATAATTTTAATAGTTATTTCTTTTTAATTATATAATTCTATTAGTTATAATTTAAAAATAATTTATTATGACTTTTATTAATTATAAAATTAGTTAACATAAATATCGATTTTTTTAATTTTAATTTATTTTATAAATTAATTATCTATATATATTTCAAATATAAAAAAAAAAAAAAAAAAAAAGTTATTATAATTTACATTTTTTATATATATATATAATTTTATTTAGAACTATATGATATATATTAAAGCTTTATTTATGTAATATTCTTTTATATTTAATTAAGATTTTAGCTATTTTATATATTTTTTTTAACATATAAAGCATTATATAAATAAGGTTTTATAAATATTACATTTTCTTTTGTAATAAATAAATAATTACTAAGTAAGCTTTTAAGAATTTTTTGCCTATTTATTTATTTATATTTTATTATATTAAATATATAAATATATAATATTTAATAAAATAATAAATTTTTAAATTTTATATTTTTATTTTTAAAATGATTTAAATATGTAAAATAAATTATTATTAATAACATTAGATTTATACATTATATATAAATATATAAAATATATACATATGGTTATAAAATTCGGAATCTTATATTTCTTTTAATTATAAACGAATATATAAAATATATACTTTATATAAAATATATATTTTATATAAATTATATTTAATATAAATAAGTATATAAAACATATATTTTACATAAATAATTAATTTATAATTATATTTACTTAGCTATTAAAATGGAATTATAAAATATTTTATTATTTACATATTTATTTATTTAAATATATAAAAAATATTAA
This sequence comes from Hypoxylon sp. FL1150, assembly GCA_022495205.1. Classification (NCBI taxonomy): domain Eukaryota; kingdom Fungi; phylum Ascomycota; class Sordariomycetes; order Xylariales; family Hypoxylaceae; genus Hypoxylon; species Hypoxylon sp. FL1150. The sequence goes on along the minus strand of MU376287.1, from coordinate 1,359 downwards.
TCATTTATTTATTATATTTATTATTTTATTTTTAATTTAAATTATAATATAATTATTATTAAGAAAAAATAATAATTATATTAATTATAATAATATATTAAAAATAAATAAAAAATCTTTTACTTTTAATAATAAAATAATATTTAATATATAATATTATTAAGAATATATATTTTATATATTATAAAGAATTATTAGTTTTAATTAATAGGTTTTTTATTAAATAAAAATTAAACTTAGATTTTTATCTTTATATTTTTATTATATTATTTTTTTTTATTATACTTTTTGTTTTTTTTATGCCTTTTTTTATATCGGGAAATTATTTAATTTATATAATAAAAAGATTTAAAGTATTTAAATATTTAATTAAATTATAAATATAATAAGGATTTTAAGAATAAGTTTTTAATATATTACTTTTCTTATATTAATATATAATAATATTTAATTAATATAAATTTTTTAATTATTATTAGATTATTTTCTTTTAAAATAAGCCCTAAGTATTAATTTTAAGATAGTAATAATATTAAAATTAAAAGCCATAATAAATTTATTTTTAAATATTTTAAGAATTTTAATTTCTTTTTTAATAATGTAATTATAATAATTAACAAGTAATTTATTATTTTAATTTAAAATATTAATTTATTTAAAGCTAAATAACTTATTTTTTACAAATAAATAAAATAAATAGATTAAATAAAACTAATTAATATTGAAAATAATATTATACGTATATATTTAATATATATAAAATATATAAAAAAAGCTAAAGAAATTTTTAAATCTATTTTAAATATCTTAGAATATATAAATTTCGATTAGGGGTTAAATAATGAAAATAAAAATTATATTAAATTTTTTAAAATGTAATAATATATATTTCTTATTATTTAGTAAATCTTAATTATAAATTATTATTTATATATATTTTATTTTTATTTTAATAAGTCATAATATACGATTTTTTATAATATATTACATTTAAATATTTAAAATATTAAGTATTTTTATCTTTTTATATTTTTAATAAAAATATAATTTATTATATTATTAATAAAAAAGATTATTAATATTAATATTTACTTTTATTATATAGTAATTTTTATTTTATTTATATTTAAAGTTTTTAAAAATTTAGGAAATTTGGGAATTTACCATAATAAAAATCTTTTTATTATAAATTAAAATTAAAATAATAAAATAAAATTATTTTAAAAATATAATATAATATAAATATTAATTAATTAATTATTACTTTTTAAATATATATTTTTAAATAAATTATTAAAAATTTTAATAATATAAATATATTATATAAATAATTATATTATAATTTAAATTTATTTATAA